>OY769908.1:3785439-3838821 GCA_963669185.1 Dyspetes luteomarginatus | reverse complement strand
AAAAAAAGACATACTATATAATAATAAAACAAAAAAAAAACACAAACGATTCGAGGGTTATCAATAATAATGTTCATCAACTCACAATTGAACCGCACAAGTTATGATCGAGCTACTCGATACTTTGTCTCTCTACAGCGAATAATTGTGTTATTCGGAATTTTTACAAAAGTCTGACGGCGATGGAAATAATTATCTAATATATAGATGGATTTAAAAAAGCGAAGGAAATAATGATCTATATAGATGGATTTAGGAAAGCGATGGAAATAATGATCTATATAGATGGATTTAAAAAAGCGATGGAAATAATGATCTATATAGATGGATTTAGGAAAGCGATGAAATAATGATCTATATAGATGGATTTAAAAAAACGAAGGAAATAATGATCTATATAGATGGATTTAGGAAAGCGAAGGAAATAATGATCTATATAGATGGATTTAAAAAACCGATAGAAATAATGATCTATATAGACGGATTTAAAAAAGCGATGGAAATAATGATCTATATAGATGGATTTAAAAAAGCGATGGAAATAATGATCTATATAGATGGATTTAAAAAAGCGATGAAAATAATGATCTATATAGATGGATTTAAAAAAGCGAAGGAAATAATGATCTATATAGATGGATTTAAAAAAGCGATGGAAATAATGATCTATATAGATGGATTTAGGAAAGCGATGAAATAATGATCTATATAGATGGATTTAAAAAAACGAAGGAAATAATGATCTATATAGATGGATTTAGGAAAGTGATAAATATAAGAGAGCGATGGTCTCCAAGTTGGTCGTACAGTTGTACCACTTAACGCCGTGCAATGAGCACTTCCTCTCTATGTAATACTCAAAGCGGGCGATTAGCACCATGAGCCTGACTATGTGTGTACATCGGGCGATATATGAAGTGACTTTAGCGAGTCAGAGGAAGCCAGAGATATGCATGAAATACGCGTTAACTAGACACCTGCGCGTTCCAAGAGGGAACACTCGAGACTCTGTACCAGCAAAACGTGAGCTTGCGTATTTTCTTTGCTCGTTTATCACCGAGTACGCGCTTCCTCATTGAGTGATAAATATTTATCACTCAATACCCTGACTTCCGGGATTAAAATACATCCGGTAGGCAGATCGATATGAATATTTAAAAAATCAAATTTCCTGAACACGACGAAATAATTTTCGTTCTATAAACACTCCTCGATAAATTATCAATAAAACATTCGAGTTAATTATTTTTTGATCGATTTTTATTGTTAATTAATACTTATTATATTATTATTTAATTAATTACGAGACGAGTTGAAAATAAATCGAGTATTTTTTTTTTTTTTTTAATAATTTTTCCAAAAGTTATACTGGACAATAATTGTTACTTTTGCAATTTTGCAACTTTGTGGAGGAGAAGGGGGGCAGCAAATGAAGGCGATGGAAGATTTATTGACTGCGCGAGAGAGCAAAATACTCTCCGTGAAACTGCATTCACGCGCGGGCACGATGACCGGCTCACCTTGACGGGGTCTTTCCACTCGGAGAGCTTATGGAATGCAACGTGCAATGCGCGCTCTCGAGGAGCTGCTGCACCGTACACAAACGCGACGAGAAAAATGAAGAAAAGAAAGAAAGAGAGAGAGAGAGAGAGAGAGAGAGAAGGGGGGATGGTGGAGGAGGGGGGGGGGGGGAGAAACGGGCAAGCAAAGAAATCTTTGGTGCAAAAATATTACACCAGTACAGTCGTAGAGAGGCGGAAGAAAAAAGGAATGATGATGAGGTGAGTCGAGAAAAGAAAACGTAAACGAGGGATACAGCGAAGCTTCTCAGATAAAATTGGGTTAATAGCCAGAGGCGAAGTTTGCAAACTCGAGTAAAAATTCAACCGAGTCGTATGGATAATTGAATCAATTTCATGAATATCCGAGGCTCCATCAGAAATACGTCAATATGACTCAATTTTCGATTAATTTTATTCGAAAAATGATTATTGTGTAGCTAAAATTAAATTTTGTTTCCTTTCGAGGTTCAATAATTCATTTCAATTAATTAAAATCAATTTTTTACTCGGAATTTTATCAAAAAATTAATGGAAATAATGAAAAATATTATTATTATTTTAATTGTTATGGTCTTTAGTGCAAATCTCTATTGATATTTAAATGGAACGATCATTCATTTTTGATCGATTTGTAAAACTTATTTTCAACGATTCTATGTGATTAAACTTTTCTCGGCTGCTACATATATATATATATATATATATATATATATATATATCTCGTGTGGTTAACGAAACATTTTTTGTACGGTTCTCAGTGGCAAGGCACACGCGACAGCGTGTTTAATGAACGGAACGAATATTGCGTCTGGACGCAGATTCGTGATAATCGTGAAACACGTGGTAAGTGGTCTTGGGTTACGCATTGTTGTTTCAACGTGTGCGATATCTCAATTACACTTTTTGCGATTTCTCCCCCCTCCCTTCCCTCCCTCTCTTCGAGACTGTGCCGAGAGGTGAAACTGTTTAGAAAGACGAGACTATGTCTCATCGTTGACTTGCATCCATACATATATATATATATATGGATTAGAAATTGGAATTGTCATGGAAAATGGTCAACTGAAATTAATTATAAGTAATGAATCCATTTGCGTTCATGAATATTAATTAATTGTTTAATCAATGGATGATTAATTGTTGATTATCCACTTGGTAATTTCAATAGATTATCATACAATCATATTAAAATAGTCCAAGAAAGTTATGTTTCGTCATTTGAATTTCCTTGCCGAAAGTTTCGGATAATTTGAAATCCGGTCAAAGCTTTGAATAATTGGAATTATGACAGTTTTGTATCCCATCAGTTGGGATGACTCAACGTGTTAATTGACCAACAGGTTGTACGAGAGTGTCTACACGTATATATTAATTCGTTGGTCGCGTTTAAACCGCATAACCATTCTAGGATCGAAATGCACGAGCACTCAACTAATACAGGACGATTAATATATATAAATATTGTAACGCAAATGCCCGGGAGTTCTTCGATGTGTTCGAATTGTCGAGCGGCGCCAGACCACATAAGGCAAGGTCTGCATTACTCTGGCGAACGGTCTTTTTTTTTTAATATCGTCATAACGCCATACTATATATATATATATATATATATATATATATATATATATATATATATATATATATAAATGCGAACTTGCCTCTGTTCTCGTATCTAAACTCTGAGAATGGCAAGAGAGATTAAAACGTATGCGAGAAATATGCCAATGAGAAGCCAATGAAAGATCAGAAGACCATTATATAAAGTGCAAAAGATGAGTTATTAATGCAATTCCTGAACAATAAATGTTACTACATTGTTACGCAGATAATATAACGTGGAGATTAGAATTGAAAAAAATTTCTACTCAAATAAAATAAAAGTGCATCAAAATTTGTTTATGTATAAAAATTTTAAACTGCCACTCAAATTATTGTAAAAAAAAAATACAAATAAAAATACGAAATTTCGATCATTAAGAAGTTTTCAATATTTTTGATATAATGTTCTAGGTAATAGACAATTCTTTCTGCCTATCTATCTTTATCTTTTCCACGTCAAGAGAAAATGACATATAATAATGCTACATGTGTATGGATGCGAGAATATACGCTGACGATTTCTGACAAACGAGATCGCAAAGATTTCTACTTGCCAATCCAACGATTTTCCAGAGAGTTAGTGAAACGAGAAATTGCGTTAAGATGGAAATATCATATATATATATATAAACAGATATCCACAGAGAGAATTGACGCTAGATGAAACAATTTACTCGCGACCAAGATTCAAAAGATTGAGATAAGAAAATTCCTCTCTCTCTCTCTCTCTCTCTTTCTCCCTCTTTGATTGTTTTCCTTTCTCATTCACGTAAGATGGAAATTCTAATTACGAGAAGAATAAAGTAACTGTTGATACTAGTAAGAACGGCATATGAGGATGACGACATTTCCAGAGGCTCGCAACGATATCATACACACCTATGTATATATATATATATATCAACAGTTACTTTATTCTTCTCGTAATTAGAATTTCCATCTATATATGCAGATAAAATAACTCATGATCTGCGGAGCGAAACTTGTGTTAACGTTTCAGCGTTAGATTCTAAGAGACACACACACATATATATATATATATATGAATAAATATATATATACACGTAACTGAGACGATCAACTTGGGTATAAGAAAACTCGTATCAACTGGGCATTGGAAAATATCAAAATTGAGAAACCTCGTAGACGATTTATACGCGAAAGATTTCCAGGCTCATATTTAACGAATCCTCATATCTAATTCAGTGAATAAATTGTAAAAACGAGAGAAACACGATGAGAGAGTCAGTACATGTTGCCATATGCGCTGAAGAAGGATGAGGCATCTCTCTCTCTCTCTCTCTATATATATATATAGATATAGATATATGCTTAAACGGTATACGAGTAGAGTATACAACATTCTATCTATGCGTCAATATCATTTATAGCACAACGACATACAATATGTGTATATATATATATATATTGCCAGAAAGGTGATGCAGTGAGGTAGACATTGAAGTAGATGCAATGCGATTAGAGGGACAGGATTCACCAGTGCATGTACCATGGTACATTAATGCACATGATATGTACAAGATATATACAAGATAGATAGATATATATATATATATATATATGTGAGCCTTTTTTGTATACACAAAGTTTTAAAATTGCAAAATTATTCAGTCCTCGTGACCGATCAGCTCTTTGAGGATACTCTCGTGATTACGTCGATATGCCACATTCTTGATCTCGAAAGAAAATAGTGGCGGCAGGAGGGATAGTTGATAGATTCTCTCTTTTACCAAAGTTGAGCTCTAAAAAAATATAAAAATCTTGTAGCACTCTATCCTTGAGAGTACGGATGCTGCCTGCTTAATGAAATGGCTTATCATGCGAGATGATTTCTAATTACGATGTCGGATGGATTCCCAGAACTTTGTCTCTCTCTCTCTCTCTCTCTCTCTCTCTCTCTCTCTCTCTCTCTCTCTGTCTCTCTCTCTCTCCCTCTCTTTTACTGTACCTATCGTTTATTCGTCGCTTTGGATGCACTTCATTTGACTTGGACAAATATTTATATAATATTAAAATACAATATTATTTCTCGTTCTTTTTCGACTTCATTTCCCTCGATCATGTTCGTATCTCGATTTTACTGTCTCTCTGTACTCATTGAGATATAAAAAATATTTAACAAATCTGATCTCTCTTTGTCGTGGACATGATCGTATTTCTCGTTATTTTTCGACTTCATTTCCCTCGATCATGTTCATATCTCGATTCTACTGTCTCTCTGTACTCATTCAGTTATAAAAAATATTTAACAAATTCCATCTCTCTTTGCCGTGCACATGTAAAGCTTGAATTATCTTTTTCTTTTTTTTTTTTTCGCCTAATCAACATTGATCTTACTGACTGCTGACTGCGATAAAGACTTCTGAAAGTCTTTTGAGCTAGTCTCGACTAAGATTATCATAATTTTGTTCCTGCTGTTGGATATCCGAGTAAACATGAAAAAAGACAAATAATCTTGAAATCTTTAAACATTGTTGTGTTTCGTGGTGCTTTTGCATGACAATTTGTGTCCCGCATCGTGCAGCCTCAATCGCGTGATTTCATCACCTGAAAAAATGCCTATATATATATATATATATATATATATAATTCTAGCATGCACGATCTGAGCTCATCTCTGCTGCGTCTCTCATTGAACTCTTGAACCTTTCTGTACAGAGGCTGCCAGCTGAGACTCAAGGCATACTTGTCACGCTTTTTGACAACTCGATTTCTCGCGACCCTGTTCTGTCACCTGTAGACCCCATAAGACGATATACTCATTATTATTCATAATATGGTCATTTACGAGATAACTGATAACTTATATCATTAAGGAAAATATCCGATGCTGTGATTGCATGATTCCTGCTTTGACTTAAAAATACACTTTCTAAAACACATGCATGAAAAACTCGACTTATTGAACCCCTAAAGTGGGATAAAAGTCACAGTTTTCGGACCCGGGAAAAAACCAGCTCGGGGCTCGGCCCCCCCAGGGCCCCAGCCGCCAGGCCACGCGTGCAATCCTCTGCATAGTCTCATTTTTTATGCATGTGTTGTAGAAAATATCGTATGCACCACGGGAAGGAAATATTTTTTGTCTCGTTCTGCAAACATCTCCGCTTGGCCAAAAACGCGTACTTTCTTCCCTAGTAGCATAATATACTATTTTTTTTAAATCAGCAATAAATTAATCAATTATCAATAATGAAATAATTGACAATCAATTGATTTATTTTTTAATCAACAATAAATTAATTAATTAACAATAATGAAACAATTGATAATCAATCGATTTATTTTTTAATCAACAATAAATTAATCAATTATCAATAATGAAACAATTGACAATCAATTGATTTATTTTTTAATCAACGAATTAACTTAGAATGGTAAATTGGTTTAAAAAAATGATGAAAAAAGTGTGATATATATGAGATAAATTACAAAATTGTATAATAATATTTGAGGACCTATATGCGATCATTCCGAGTGGAATTTTAAATTACGTATACTTTCGCGTTTGCGTCGTTTCGAGTTGCGTTAATCTATATATACGTAAATGGTATGTGGATATTTATGCATTATATTTATATATATATGGATGAATACTCACGAGTACCGCAAGCAATTTTTTTATTTACGCTCGAACGTTCCTTCTCTTTTTTACGAGTACGAGAAACTCGCTACCTGCACCAAACGCACTATCACCACTTAACGTTCGACTATGGACTTCTTTAAGCACAGCTGAAAACCGCAGATGACTCGAGAAAGTTCGAGACGAGTGCGAGAAAACTCTGGATGTAAAATCTCTTTCCCAACTCTGGTCGACCATAAAAATCCATCTCTGAATGTTATGTGCGAGCTCTCACCCTTTCCTCTCTCTTACCCTTTCCTCCCTTCCTCTCTCACTCTCTCTCTCTCGCTCTCACTCACTCACTCACTCACTCACTCACTCACTAACTAACTAACTAACTAACTAACTAACTAACTCACGCACGCACTCACTCACTCACTCACTCACTCACTCACTCACTCTCTCTATCTCACTCACTCACTCACTCACTCACTCACTCACTCACTCTCACTCACTCACTCACTCACTCACTCACTCACTCTCACTCACTCACTCACTCACTCTCACTCACTCTCACTCACTGACTCACTGACTCACTCACTCACTCTCACTCACTCACTCACTCACTCACTCACTCACTCACTCACTCACTCACTCACTCACTCACCCACTCACTCACACTCACTCACTCACTGAGTCACTCACTCACTCACTCACTCACTCACTGTCACCTGAAATCTTCGTAGAATAAAACTTTGTGGGGAAATTTCGGAGACAAGATCGAGGTTTTCTCGAATTACGAGCAATCACCAAAGTGAATGGACGACTGGATATAAAACATTTGAGCAAGGCAAAAAAATAAAAAAAGGATTGATTTTCCTTGCTCATTTTTTTCTAATGCGATCGCGCAATTTCCGGTGGTGCCACATACCAAAATAGTAAATAAATATCGAGCTGGTACGAACTATCGAGGCTAATGATGATGATCGAAGGAGACTTTGCGCAAAAATAAATGACAAACGTTCTCGGGGACGTGCAAAATTGCCTGAACAAAGAGTCATTAAGGTTTCTCGTGTTCTCGTGCTCGCACTAAAGAGAATATTCCGTGTGTAATGTCTATCTCTCCGTTTCGCTAAAATGGTATGCCGTCTATATATACAAATATATATATATATACAAATATATATATATATATATGCAAAAATCTTATTGTACAAAAATCGTTCGCTCGATAATAGTGACGTACACGTAACAAATAAAAAAAATCGTCCGAGCGATACATAAAGATTTGAATGACAAAAAATAAAATCTCAAAATATCCATGAAAATTAAATTCGCATCTCTGTTGAATGAAGGAATGATAATTATTATTATGAAAAAGGTGTCCAATATAACGAGATATTTTTTTGTTTACTTAATAAATAAAATTCTATTTGATAGTTTGACTTTTTTTCATTTCAATTTATTTCACAATTAATCTTCTTAAAATATATATATATATATATTTTTTTTTAAATTAAACTCGCATCTCTGTTGAATGAAGG
Organism: Dyspetes luteomarginatus; assembly: GCA_963669185.1. Classification (NCBI taxonomy): domain Eukaryota; kingdom Metazoa; phylum Arthropoda; class Insecta; order Hymenoptera; family Ichneumonidae; genus Dyspetes; species Dyspetes luteomarginatus. The sequence goes on along the minus strand of OY769908.1, from coordinate 3,830,536 downwards.
AATAATCATTATTATTATGAAAAAAGTGTCCAATATAACCAGATATTTTTTTGTTTACTTAATAAATAAAATTTTAATTGATAGTTTGACTTTTTTTCATTTCAATTTATTTCACAATTCATCTTCTTAAAATATATATATATATATATTTTTTTTTAAATTAAACTCGCATCTCTGTTGAATGAAGGAATAATCATTATTATTATGAAAAAAGTGTCCAATATAACCAGATATTTTTTTGTTTACTTAATAAATAAAATTTTAATTGATAGTTTGACTTTTTTTCATTTCAATTTATTTCACAATTCATCTTCTTAAAATATATATATATATATATTTTTTTAAAATTAAACTCGCATCTCTGTTGAATGAAGGAATAATAATAATTATTATGAAAAAGGTGTCCAATATAACGAGATATTTTTTTGTTTACTTAATAAATAAAATTCTAATTGATAGTTTGACTTTTTTTCATTTCAATTTATTTCACAATTCATCTTCTTAATATATATATATATATATATATATATATTTTTTTTAAATAATTTGCAATTTCTCAACTTTGTCTGCTTTTATGTGATCTCTGGGAGAAAAAGTCATTGTGACTTTCGAGCGGGAAAACCTTGAGAATTTATGTTATACTCTCTCGCCGAGTTTGCATCAAACAAAAACAGCAGCAGCAACAACAACAATAATATTGCAGTGGATTCAGAACATCTTTTGTGGCGATGGTTGAAAGAAGAGAGTGACGTTTCGCGTAGAAAGGAAAAGAGATATAACCGCATCCACACAAGGATGATAGAGATGAGGAGAGAGAGAGAGAGAGAGAGAGAGAGAGAGAGAGAGAGAAGCAAGAAAAGTCACGAGACATGTGAGGGAAAACCGCAATCGCGCCTATTCCCATTCATTTTGCGTTTACGTCGCCTTGATGCTATATATATATATATATATATTTCACTGGAAACATCAAAATGAATATATATATATATATATATATATATATTCATTTTGACGTTTCGAGTGAAACGAAGAGAAGCAGAAGGCAATAGAACGCGGACAATGCCAAATCATAAAAACACCTGAGGGCCTCCCATAAATCCTCATATATATGCACGCATACATGCATACATGCAGACACACGCCTGCGTGTGCATGTGTGATGGGCCATGGTTTTATGGCGCCCGCAGAGTTGCTCACTATAAAGCACGATCGTCTCTTCCGTAATGTGTCTCTTTTATTCTTCTGCCGTCAGTCAAACGTGCGTGAAAGACAAAATATAGTTTTTCGTGGAATACGATTTTTGACCAAGCACACACGTCATTTTTAGATCATTTGTAGTATTTTTTTGAGGCACTCTGTTGGTTACATAAATATATATATAAATATCAATATCAATATATATATATATATATGTTGGTTGCATATATATCGCCCCATGCATTGCTGCATGGGTTTGGATTCATGGTGGTTTTTTTTTATTTTTCTACGCACTGGAGATTCTACTTGCCCTAAATCCTACGTCATGTCCGGAAACGTAAAGATTTTTTTTACACCGCAATGCTGCGTGTTGGATTTATCGAACGAGAATGTTTCGTCGCTAAATTTTTCATTGCGTGTCTGAGTTAAAAAAAAAAAGAAAAAAAAAATGCTGGATTTTTTTTTTTCGCAAATATTGCGCGATTCAGTTCGGACGCGTAATAGTTGGCGACTTCGAAGGCAAATGGAAATTTCCGGCGAGATACGCACGGAATTTTACGACCAAAACAAGAGAGAAATAGGCGAAGGATCGAGGGAGCTCGAACGAGTCGCGTATTGGAGTCACCGACAATGAAAATGTAAATAGAGTGAACGAGAGAAGAGGAGGAAAGAAAAAAAAAACAGAGTATGAATAATTCTCGTCGAATATCGTTCGAGAACTGAAAAACTTGGCACACATCGAGGGATGCTGAAAATCGTTTTTTTTTTTTTCGTATTTTTTTAAACACGCACGCAGGGGCGTTTGTACCACATGCACCCTCCACCGTTATATATTCATAATATACACTCGAAACTATTTCGCCTAATACATATATTTATTTTAAAAAATACGCTTCTTTTTTTTTAATAATTTTTTTAGCCTCTTTTTTTGAGGTTTTAATGTTTTTTTTTACTTCTGCAACTTTATAAGTTTGTGTTTAGTGGCCTAGGACGCGACGATTTTTCTCGAGTGAGTTGACACGAGGATTAACGAGGGTTCAAAACGAACAGAGGGGAGGAATAAGCTCGACCAATTCTCCGCTTACGAGTAAACCCCCACCTCTCGCTCCCCTTTTGTAGCAAACAGCGTACATTATGAATCGAGAGACGCTTGATAATAAGTCATTGGTGGAGTTTGCACGGAAAGCCCCATACATTTAAATGTACAATAGTAGGGAAGAAAAAGGACGTGAGCGGATGGGAGAAATAGACGATAGATTTTTTTTTTTTTATAGCTACTCGTAACTCCGAATGCCCCTATATAAATAGTGGAAAAAACGACTTTACACGAAGATGTCACAAAATTTCACTCGTTTACAAATTTCCTGGTGTTACGAAACACGATAAAAAGCTTGAGTGTTTTGTAAACACATCGCCGACCAATTCTCCGCTTACGACTAAACCCCCACCTCTCGCTCCCCTTTTGTAGTAAACAGCGTACGTTTTAGCTCGAGAGAATAAGAATTCACAGTCCATTTCGTTTTCTACTCCTGTATTTTATTTCTTTCACTAATTATTTATTATCATATTTTACTATGATAATTAAATTATTTTTCACTCCGAATGTGTGTAAAGACAATGAAATTAAAAAACCAAAATCCTCTCAGCCTCGAGATTAAATAAATTCTATAAAATATCGATCAATTGAATGAATTCAATGATTGAATTGATTTTTTCTTTATTTTATAAGATAAAATTGAGTGTATGATTTTGTTTGTACATTTTGTCGCCTCGTTATCTTATAATTGACACGAAAGAGCCCAATGACTCGAAGCATCACCGAGAAACAATTTCTAATTTCACGTATAAATTCACAACATTGTCCGATATGACGATCCGGTTCTATTAGCTATAATAAAGAGGGCATAAAGTGCGCTTCGCATAGGCGAAAGTGTGTACAAAATCTCGAAACCGTGCAGTTCATTAAAATGACGAGACGCGTTCTCCTCCGCAATCTCTCACCTATATATATATATATATGAGTGAGTGCGTGTGTTTGTGTGTATGTGTGTTGGCTGCTGATTCGCGACAGCACAGGCTTGACACTCTGCGAAAGCTGCTCGATTTATCGTTGCAGCACGACAGAGTAAACGATAGCTCGACCTATACCGAATGGACGAAGTGAGAGATACTGAAAAGAACGCGGGAGTTTATCATTAACTCTCGCACACAAGAGAGAGAGAGAGAGAGAGAGAGGGAGAGAGAAAGAGAGAGAGTCAGTCAACCCTCGCCATGATCGAGTTGATATACAAGGTGTACTGAGAATTAACCCCTCTGCGAATTAAAACAGATTTTCAAAATTGACATAAGCATACATGCAATTTTTACAAGTTTCATCCCTGAGATTCGATTAATTGTTATTAAAAAAAAATCGCCCTCTATGAGGATTATTGAATAAACGTCTAAAATAACGAAGCGAGTATGCTAATTAGTATGATTGAATTACTGACAGATCGGAGGCTCAAAGGGCAAATGATTTCGTCGATATAAAACATCTGGGACAATTTTGATTTTATTGTATTTCTAGAAACTCTTCCCTGAAGTGACATTGTAATTTCATGCAAGAGCCATTATTTTCCTAATTTTTACTGCAAGTGTCTGGATGTCTGAAGGTCTCGTAGAAAGATTTCTTCCATCTTCTATATATATATCGCAAATATAAAGCATTGCTGCACAGTAGGAGGTCCCGCTCGCGCAAAACGTTTAACGTTTCGAGCTCTCGGGATCTCAAAGAAAAATCTTTACGCGTAAGCGTTGCGTAATTGCACTCTCGCACATGCTCATACCAAACAGTGACGTAATTGCAAACGACGCGTGTCTGTAACAAGATCACCTCAGTAGAGAGGAACAACTTTTGCTGCTGTTCAGCTGTATTCTCGTGGGGTATGCGTTGCTCTATATATATATATTTCACGAGATCTGTACATGGTTTATATATATATATATATATATATGTACAAATCTCGTGAAATATTTTAGCTCTCTCGCCGTCTTGTGTGTGCTGTAAGGGTTGTTATTATTGCACGACGAGGTAAATGACCGCGGTGCACGCGTATGTCTTGCGCAAGTTTTTTACAATTACACGTTCCGTTTTCAAGCGTGTGCTCGCAAAATAAGATCTCTCTCTCTCTCTCTCTCTCTCTCTCTCTCTCTCTCTCTCTCTCTCTCTCTCTTTCTCTCTCTTTCCGATTATTTGCAAAGATGAAATATTCGACTAATCACACAGCCATGAAGAAATCATGAGAAAAAAAAATTGTTTTTGCATCACGATAGACCGGAAATTGTCGACATTCCTGTCTCCATAATGGTTTGCAATTTTTTTGTACTCGATCAAAATTGTTTTTCGGACGATTTTTTTTTTTCTTCTTTCAAAAATCGATGAAATGGTAAATTATCTGAGATCGAGAAGTGAAAGAAAAAATCGGCATAAGAGAATTTAAAAGAAAAATTAGTTTTACAGCAATGCTTTTGTTAATGATTTTCAAAAGTTAACAATTAATAAGCCTCATAATTATTAATGAGAAAGCTCAAAAAATTTGTAAAATTTTCATTTTAAATGACGTTTAATTTTAAGGGCTTCTTGGATCTGGTTCGAGGCTTACGGAAAAAAAAAATTAAACGAGGAACTGAAAGGACGAAGAGATTTGAACAGTGCGCGAGACAGAGAGATAGAAAGAGACAGGCGCGAGAGGGTGGTGTGTCTTGAGGCCGACGCCCAGATCGATGCTCCCGTCTGGGGTTTCCCTGTCCGGGTGGTGAGGAGAGGGAGAGAGAGAGAGAGAGAGGCTGCTCCAGGAGCAGCAGCAGATCGTACCAGAGCACTCTGTGTGTTCCTTGCTGCTGCTCCTCTTGCCCTTCTCTCTCCCTTTCCGTTTTCCTTTGCTCTTTCACTATCTCTCTCTCTCTCTCTCTTTCTTGCTTCAGCCCTTCCGGTCTCGCTTCTCCACAGCTTCGAAGGTTCCTGCCCTCTGTTCCCATAATTCCATACTCTCTCTCTCTCTCTCTCTCTCTCTCACACAGAAGAATCTCGTGAGAGGGATGCAAACTGGCGAGAGGCACGCCAACTCTCGTGCCCGGCTCAGTTGAAGCGGGTTGGACCAGGAGGAAAATAAGATCGGACGTTGACGAAACGATGAAAAAAAAATGTAAAAAAAAAACTTATAGAGAATATTAGTCTGACAGATGTGGGTAAGAAAGTAAGAAAATTATTACTCTCACGTGTCCATGTGAGGCGACCAACTGATCGCGAATTTATTGCGAAATGTATATATCGAATTCTCGTTATATTCTATATAGATATACAGATGAAAAGAGTGGGAAAAAAAAATCGAATTTCGAATCTGCACGTGGCGCCATTTTTCATCGCCTCTCTCTTCTTTTTCGTGTCACACATTTCGTTTTTTTGCTTCACGCCAAGTTGTGCGCGAGTTTGAAACGAGAATGAAATAAAATAAAAAGGAGAGAGAGAGAGAGAGAGAAAAAATGAGACAAGAAGGGAAGAATGATTAACGGTGTGATCGAGGTGAGAGAAATTTATATAATGGCCGGCGGGCGCGCTCAGTTCTATAAAGGCACATCATTGACTTTCAATTTCTGCGCGTGTGTGTATAAGCAACACAGCTGGCAATTTATCCTGCTCCTGTACATGTTCTTGTGACGCGAATTATAAGAGACTCGTTCGATTTATCAAACGAGACCCCGCTTCGTCTCATTTGCGATAAATCAGAAAAATATTTCTCCCTGTGAATAATTTAATTTCATCCCTATGGACTATTTAATTGAAATGTTAATTTTAAAATTTTACATTACCGCGCGTCAGATTTTAGCCGAAGTTCATCATGGAAGTTATCTTACCTGAAACAATCGAATTGGAAAAAAAATTTGTAAGATATAAAAAATATTAATTATTAATTCGTAATATGTCAAATTAATTCGTACTCATATATATATATATATATATATATATATATATATATATCATGTACAGGAAATTGTACCTTAAAAACAGTCAAGTGTAGGAAAATCATTGAGGAGAGTACAAAATTAATTAATTGATTAATTGATTAATTAATTAATATAGAAAAATATTAGTTAATGATTTATTGTCTATCAATATATATATATGCCCATTATGTGGCCATGTACAGGAAATTGTACCTTAAAAACAGTCAAGTGTAGGAAAATCATTGAGGAGAGTACAAAATTAATTAATATAGAAAAATATTAGTTAATGATTTATTGATGTATTAATACACCGCGCAGGCTGTATTCCTGCAGTATTCATGTCGATGTAACGGCCGTGAACTTAGCTTTACGATCCAACGAGTACCATCAGTGAGAAGGGCGAGGAAGAGGAGGAGGAGGAGGAGGAGGAGAGGAGAGGAGATGCCGCTTCTGGCTGCTGTCGGTCGCGATACGTCCATCAACGGAACGAAACTCGTAGTGGAGTTCCGTGAATGAGACTGCTGGAGTGCGCGAAACAGTACGCGATATATATATATATATATATATATATATATGCATATATGGCAAGCTTGACTGCCGCATACAAGAGAGAAAAATCCTCTCGGCGAATCGGTGAGCTTAGCTTAGTGGATTTTTTCTTTTTACACCGACAAAAGTTTCCATCAACCCCCCCCCCCCTCTCTCTCTCTCTCTCTTTCATGAAATTTATGACTTAAAATTAGAATATATATGCAACATATTGATATATATATATATATATATATATATATATAAAATAATATATATAAAATATAGAAGAAAAAAATTCGGATTACATAATAGATAACAATTTACCATTTCTTATATGTTTCTTATATGCATATATATATATATATAAGAAATGGTAAATTGTTATCTATTATTTTATCTCATTTTTTTTCTTATATTTTTTTTTAATATTTGCTAAAATAGTACAATATATTGACGTATTTTTTTATTTAATTTTTTTTTTTTTTTTCATTTTAATAATAATAATAATAATAATAATAATCAACGTGAGAAATGTGCAAGAGGGAGTAGCATAAGCAGAGAACAGAGAGTACAAAGTGCAGTGGACGCGGTCATCGGCCAGCCGTGGCGCGAGAGCGAGGCATGCAGCGAGAGAAAACTCTATGTTTAGACCACGACCGACCACGATGTCACGTCCGGTTCGCGAATCGCTTCTATGCCCCTGCACGTCCCGCCTGCCCCTCCGCACTCCCCCCCATCGCTCCCCGCTCACGCGCCACGCTTACTCTTTACTCGTCGCCCTTCTCCCTTTTTCTTATCCTGGTCTACTGCACTTCATAAATTTCTCATCTCGTCCAGCTCGAATGGATTTTTTGATTTTTCATTTAATTATGTATTCGCTAACATTCGATAAGAGTGTCTATAATTAATTAAAGAGTACTGTGCGTTTGAACACAAAAAAAAAAATTAATAAAAATAAATAAATCGTGATCGTGACCCAAACACACAACATCCTTCTTTTTCTAGCTGGGAATTAAAAATATTTGAAAATTTATAATTATTCAATGACTCATCGATTGACCTTTTCAAGTCAAATGATCGCAAGTGAACTTTGACGTTTCATTTTAATTGGAATAATGTCACTTTAGCGTTAAGTTGAATTTTATATTCAAACTAAAATAATTACTGGGTCAACGATCCTTTCGAATGTGAACTTTTGCACTTTGGCCAGGTGTGTTGAAATTGTGAGATTTTTTTACTAGTCCTTTGTAAGAGTAATTTTATTTTAAGCTATTTCCAGCTTCGACCACTCGACCCTGATGTCGGACAGATATAATTCAAATTTTCCGATATCGTGTCGTAGTGACATTTACCCTGCACCGAGTCGATGCTTATAGTAGAGAGAGAGAGAGAGAGAGAGAGAGAGAGAGAGAGAGAGAGAGAGAGAGAGAGAGAGAGAGAGAGAGAGCGCGAGAAAGAGAGAGAGGTCAAGAGGTAGAGAGGAGGAGGAAAGGGTGAGGCTTTCTAGAGCACATTGTGGAATGGGGGGGGGGGGGGGGGGGTAGTTTTCCATTTATAAGTGAGAGTTCGTCCTCATTGACGAAAACCAAACTGCCGTCACGTGACATATTTTTCATCAATATCAATTTTCAATCTGAAATAACTCTCAATTTTATGTCAATAAATGCGACATGTCCATTAACTCATTGAACATTAACTTATTCACAAAATGATGGAATTTAGATAACAATTTCGTATTTCCCGATAATTGAGTTAATAATTGATGCTCCGATCATCATTTTCAATTTTACATAATATGTACATACGCGTAATTCCATCATTACATTTTTTTTTTATCTATAATAATCGTAAAAGATTCTTACAATCGTTTGAGAAAGTTTAAATAAATAAAATCTAAAATGTACGATAAAAATCGTGGAATGCTTTTTATCGTATTCAATGAGTTAAAAAAAAATGGCTGAATGAGCAAATTAGTAAATAACCTTGGTATATATATATGTACAGATATTGCTACGTCGTAATTTTAATTCGTAGGTCCGAGAGCTTTAACGTAAATTCGATAGATAAATAGTACGCAATATTTATACATAAAACTAGCTATATATATATAAAGCTAAATTTCCGTATAAAAATTCATAGACATGATAATGAGATGCACGAGAATCAATCTTTCATTAACGAAACAGTCTGACAAAACGTACATAGAATTCATGTACATGATGCACACGAATATATATGTCATATAACCGGTCCGCGTATCACGTATCGTGAAAGACAGAAGACGTAAATCCGAGGGGATCACGTGTCCCATAATTACTTTTTCCTCGCCATTCTCATTCGAACTGAGACTCGCTATTTTCCTCTCGCTCAGAAAAAAGAATCTCTCTAGCCTACATAATAATAACAATAATAATAATAATTTATAATAATAATAATAACTTATAATTCTATTCGAATTTTCCAGCTTCTTCCTCATCTCGTTCAGAAGGAAGGGGAAAAAAATAATGCTGCATGGCTTAAGCTCTCAGTCCAAGGGCTGCACTCGTAGTACGATAGATGTTATGTATATACGAGTGTACGTGGTACTTGATGAGAAAGTGAGAGAAAACCGGTGTGAGAAGGGTCGTAAGAAGAATCTACACCAAGAGAAGTGACTCGTCCATGCGCACATGCGCATTTGTACCGCTGCAGGGGCAGCAACGTGCAGTTGCTCTGCACCATTTTTCTACCCCCCCCCCTCTCCCAGCGTTTTTGGAAGGGTGAAAAAGCCACGAAAAACTCTATACAGGAATTTCCACCCCTTCCTGAGCGAATGAACGGCGCAGCAAGCCAGCCGCCATTTGCCCTCCAAATTTCAAGCTTGCACTGTTCGAGTTCTTCATCCGCATATGCGCCCCTCCACCCTCCACATGCATCCCCCCCCACACGGAAGTATATACTACAGGATAATGCAGCTGTAGTGCACAAAATGGAGCCCCGTTAATGTCAACAGATTTTATCCTTCAACCACTGAGAGAATCCTCACAGCCGCCATTTTGTTTATGAATGATTCTCGTATAATTATCGATCGAAGAGTTGCCAAAAATGAGGTTCTCCATGATTCTGAGTATACGCTATAGTTATATAACACTGTACTCTAGTTTATAATACAGTACGTAGTACCAGTTCTCGCCGCTGCTTTTCTTTCACCTCCGCATTTCGCCACGTAGCCATGGCAATATTGATCGAGGGAGGGTAGCTCGAGAATAGGGAGAGGGACGAGGAGAAAAGGAAGGGAGTGAAAGAGAGACAGGGGGTAGGAGAAACCGGCATGAAGTAAAGGCGAGTCGGTGGCGTCGTAAAATGGCGTCTTAAAGTCACGTTTTTAGCATAAAGGGATGAAGACGAGGGGACCCCCCCCTGCCCCTTCACCCCTTCCGTTCCAGACTCGCAACGCGAGAATGGATCAAAAATTGTAAGAGCATTTTTTTCGAAAAATGAACTCGATGGAATAAAAAACGAGTAGGGGAGCTCTCAGTGTCTATCAATTTGGCATACGAACTCTAAGTATTCATTTTGTTGTATTAAGAGACAAGCAGTTTTTGAGAAAAATACGTAAAATGATTTTGAGGTTATGTTGATTCGCTCGTCAAGACAGGCTGTGGCGACGCCATATTGCACGATCGACTATACTGGCTTGCTGTGTTACTGTGACATTGGGTTTAGCTTGTATTTATATTGAACGCGATCGCTGCGACGTGAAACTCTACAGGCTCTTCTCCCCTTCTCACTCGATACTTTTACCTACTGGTTATTATTATGATTATTTTTTTTTTCGGCTTGTGCTGTGTGTGTGTTTTTCTAGGTTCCTTATCTGTGTTGTTGGTAAATGCCGGCCGGCCGGCTGGCTGGCTAGCGCGTTCAACGAGCTCTTGGGGATGGCGCGCAGCTGAACACCAGCCGGCCGGCTTCCTATATATTTCCTATATATATATATATATAGTGCCACTGCAGGCGAACTAGAGACGGAGAAACGCGCAGGATTTTCAGTCAGGCGGCTCCACCTTTCCGCGAGACGAACGTGGAAGTCGACGAAACCGACTATGGAGGAGAGAACTTGATAGCTCTACTCTCATACAGAATGACAACCACACCCTCGGGATTTTGAGAGAGCTCTCGATTGAATGACCAATGAACTTTTTTTTTTTTTTTGGTAGACTAACTTTTGAGCTTTTACTTTATCGATTATGAGAATTTTGTGTTGAGTTAACACCTGGGGATGATTATTTTTTTTTGAATATATTTTTTGGTCTTTTTTCACGTGAGAAGTTGATGTGAAAAAATCGAGCAAAGTACGAAGGATGATGAGAAGAATAGAGCTAGGAATAAAACTACATGTGTGTATATATATATATATATATATATGCTACGTTCATCGTGGCTACGTCGAGGCTCTCGGCACACGCAGAGGTCACGACTGGATTTGGACTGGCTAATTTTAGGGTGGCCTCTCGTGTTCGCAAGCTCGCTTCCTTCCCAACCAACGTCGTTGTCGACGTTGGATATATATACTCAACGCCGATTTGCTCTCTGTAAAGCTTTTTGCTTTTTGCCTTTGCCTGCCAAAGCCTTGTAGCATACCTGACTATATATCAGGTGATACTATATGGGCTTCCACTTGTGCCTCACGGACTCTACTCGGGTCACGGGCGTCTTCCATGACGTTGGAAAATGTTTTCTCTCTTTCTCTTTCTCCCTTAATCGGTTCAATATCAAGTCTACGACTTTAACGTCTCATCGGACTTCTCGTACTCTTCGTTTTCTATGTATATACAGCAGATATTCACTCAACACGTTCGTCGCCACGTAACCCATATTTGGGTGACGGGTATGCTTCCGTGGGGGCCCCGTCACCCAGATATGGGTGACGTTCTTCTTGTTCGAGTTAAATAGGATATTAAATTGGAATTTTAAACGGAATTTAATATCGCTTTACGTTCTGGCGCTCCGATAGTCGCATTTGGGCCCCGCGAGAAACTCAACTGAATCACGCTGGACGACATAAATATAAATAATCATGCAAACATATTTATGAATAATAAAGGATAACTAAATTTCTCAATCACAAGTTCCATATGTACTTAGTGATTTAACGAGACTTTTTATTTATTTATAATTTACTGAAAAATTCATCTTTTGTTATGATTTGCAATTATTGATACCAGATAGCATGAAAACGTGTGGGAGATGAAAATAACCGAGAAGAGAAAAAAAATAAAGATAAGAATAAGCATGGCAGAGAGGAAAAGCCTCGCGCTAAAGAAAATAAGCTCGATCCGGCCATCGTCCATGAAGACGAGAGCACGTAGAGACCGCAAAAGGCTCTTATGATGAACCAACTGAGAGGATTGATAAATCAAGGGATCATCCGCTATGATAAGTTTCACGCCTGAGCTTTCTAACTCCGGTTTCTCTCTGCCTCTGTACGGTGCTGATGCTCTACAGTACAGTGACTTATTTTTTCTGGCTGGATGAGACAATACTTTAGGTGGACTTATATATATATATATATATATATGTCTACCCAAAGTATCCTCTCCCAAAATTATACCTATAAAAGTATAAGATACGACGTATGACTGAATTAGTTATGTGAGTTACATATTCGCCTTGAGGTGAATGCTTACGCGAAAATGTTGGTTCAAATATGTAGTTTAGTTCCGGCAATGCGTAATATGTGTTGACCCAACAATATCCGGTAAAATATTTATTGTGTATAATAATTTATTTCGTCTACTATAATCCCATAAATTGTTGCTCCAACTATACCAGTGTTCAGTGTCAACCAATTAGACGTTAACTATATTTATTTATTTGAACTGACAAGTCCTTTCTCTCAGTGAGGTACTGAGAATGTTAAAATTACAAATATACTTAACGTCGACAGGAAATTATTAATTAATATTAATAATATTAATTAAGCGCGTAGCTTTTTTTTTGCTATGCACGTGAATTGTATGACGAAAAATATAGATAATAGGCGCGATGATGATTACAACCAATCCAGAAGTAGAACGAGAGATAGATGTGGCTGGTTTGAATTAGAGAGAGGATAAAAACACTTTCGAAGATGTGCGCGATAATGGTCCAGAAAACTCTCAACAATCAGATCGAAACGACGTCAATTTTATATAGCATTCGTTACTATATCAAACGACAAAAATAACGTCCTCGCATCGTTTTCTCGTTAACAATCTTCGAGCATTTCCATTTGAGGCAAAATGAATTATGCGAATATCCACAAGAGGGCTATTGTCAACGTATTTTCTCGAGTTCTCATATCAGTTCTCCAACTTTACATTTATAATATAAATCGTTTCGTATTCCTTACAGAGTTAAACTGCTTTCGTACAATAGACATAACTCAGAGTTGAGCTCTGAATGTGGCTGAACGTCACCAAGTACTCGAACATCTAGTTAGTACTATTTCTCGAAGCTTTCTCATTGTTTGAGATTTATTATAAGATGTGAGACTTACTATAAAGCCACATTTCCTGTTTCTAATTTATACTCTGAATATCTTCTATAACTTGTTGGGAACTAACTCTGTGAATATTATAGAGCTATATGATGAAGAAGAACACTGAGGAGCAAGTTACTCGTCTCTCTCTCTCTCTCTCTCTCTACAATGTGTTCGGATGATTAAAGAGAGGAGTTAAGAAACTAATACGAACTTCCAACTTTGTAAGGCTTGATTTATGGGACCCTAAACATCCCTAAAATGTCTTTACAGCATTTTTTGGTAGATTGAAAGGTAGAAAATGGTTTTCTATTCATTTAGAATAATGATCCATCAGATCACTTGCAAAAGAAAACATGAAACTCTCTCTTTCTCTCTCCCATGAAATTTTTCTTATTTGTGAATTTTCTTTAATTAAAAAACACGTAATGGTTTTTCATTAATATTCTAAACAATGCAAACTGTCATAAAAAGGTACTAGACAAAAATATAAAATAGAATTGCACTCTTCCATGACGAAATAATGACTCTATCATGTCTCTCTCTCCCTCTCTCTCTCTTTCTCTCTGTTTGAGAATCCAATGAATGAGAAATCGATGACTCGGGCCTCGCAATCATGGTTTTTACACTGTTAACCGCGAGAATTTCGTCGCAAAAACTTGCCAATGGCCTATAGTTGATCTCTGTGAGGTAAAAGAAGAAGAAAAAAAAGAACCCCCGCATAAGAGTGCTACCGAACGGAAAAGGCGAGACGAATATCCTCCCCGACAAAGTGTATCATTATACGTGAAGAAGGCGTCTCGCTTGGCGTCCGAGATTCCGCTCGCGTATATCTCCTCCTTTAGCCTCCTCGTGGCATCTACGTGTATAGGCCCCGAGGGACTTAGACCGAGTGAAACCAACGTTATAGCACTCGAGCGTAGAAATATCTTCATCTCTCTCTCTCTCTCTCTCTCTCTCTCTCTCTCTCTCTCTCTCTCTCTCTCTCTCTCTCTCTCTCGCTCTCTCTCTCTCTCTCTCTCTCTTTCTCTCTCTTCCTTTCTCTCTCTCTCTCTCTCTCTTTCTCTCTCACGTCCTCAACGCTCGAGTAACCAAGAACGAAACTTATTCCGGAGCTTCTGTGTTATTATTTTTTTTCCCTTTCCATTACCCTCTTCTACTCTCATTGCAGTCACCAATTCGTACGAGAATTTGCTCAAAACTTTTCTTAAAAAAAAAAAAAAAAAAGGCGAGATGCAAAGCAAAAAAAAAACTAATCAAATCAATTTTTAATTCAAGCTCATTCATCGTTTCGTCCAATCTGAGAGCTTGATATATGATGTTAGTGAAATTAATAGAAAAATGTAAGTAAATTTTGAGATGAGAGAGAGAGGAATGAGACAAAATGTGAAGCTCTTATGAAAATAAAATTTAATAACCAAAATTGAATTTTTAATATGATTGATCAACCCGAGCGAGAAAATTGATGATATAAATGCGAGTAGAAAAAACAAAGGAAATCACGGAAAAGTGAAAAATAGAAGTCAAGATGGGGGAAAATGGCGCGCGCGAGAGAGAGAGAGAGAGAGAGAGCTGCGTAGAGTACAGTCCAATTAGTGAATCGAGGATAAATAATTCATCGAGGCCAGCAGGCACGATTAGGATCGTATGCCACGTCGCGTTAATTGGTTGATCGCTAATTAATCGAGACCGATTTTTCTCCTCTCTTTCTCTCTCGTCGCCCGGGGGTGGATGGTGAGGCGAGACGAGCTCGAACAAAAAGGAAAAAGCAAAACAAATGTATCGATGCGCCTACATCATATAAAACATTCGCCGAACGAGAAAACAATTTTTAATCGAGCCGAGATTATCTGATTTTGTTATCGATCTTATACCATTGTGGAAATCTCGTTTGCAAGAGCAAAGAAATGGACCGTGTGAAAATAAATGATTTTATGGGCACATAAAATCAAATCGTCAGACGGCCAAGGATGAGGTAAAAAAATATCGAGAAAAGCATTTGTGGGCGTATATAGTATATAGTCTGGACCGGCTGATGCCATGAATGGATCGATAAAGAGAGAGACGACACGGTCACCGGTTACGATCTTTCACCACGTGGATGTCGACAACATTCTCTCTCTCTCTCTCTCTCTCTTTCTCTTTATCTCTCCCGAGAGTGGGAAAAATATCGTATCAAGGAAGCGTAAAAAGGGAGAGAGAGATATAATAGAGAAAAAAAGATAATGAGATACAAATGAGCGAAACTACAGACGTGTCTCACCCACAAACACGTAAAATTGCACACAGCATCGCGCAAGAGAGAATCTACCTCGTCGTTTCTGTATCTTGATCGTTCTGTAACCGGAACTAAGTTCTCACCAGTTAAGACCTTTAACCGATCATCCCCCTTCATACCCGGCGGTCGGCCAAGCTGCCAGTGATTTACGATCGGGTCATTCGTCCCGCTCCTTAATGGCAATCTCAATTAATCCTTCAAACGAGAAGGATATAAGTACTGCGTATATACACACACACACATATATATATATATATATATATATATATATATATATATATATATATATATATAATATTTTATATATGTTAATATGGACACGTTATTTTTTCAACTGGTAGCAAAAGTGCAGAATTCATCGTACCAAATATATCATTTCACGTTAAATACGAGTTTGCATTGAAATACATGTGTGGGTGTTAAACATTGGGTCTAATATGGCCCACCAAAATAATGCAAAGTTTACTCAGTCAAAATAAAAACTGTACAAAATTCTCCGCAATTAAATTATTTTTCTCTTTTACCATCCTACCATTATTATTATTATTATTATTTGATAATATAATCAAAATATTTGCATTCGTGATATTGTCAGAATAAAAATTTCATTATTATTTTTTTTTTCGAACAGCTCAATTGTATGAAAAATCACTCTACCTCACTGTCCTGGCCCATATTACCCACACTTTTTATATCCTCCATATGTACTTTCGAAGAAGCGTGACACACTCGCTAGCCACTCGTGATTTCTCCTCAACAAGAAAAACGTCATCATCATTACCGATTACGATATACGAGTTCAATGAGAAAAACGAATGTTGAAATATTAAAAAAAAAAAAGTTTTTGCGATAAATGGTGTGAAAATGGAGGCGATTTTGGGGAAGTAATTTTGTTCATCATTTAACACGATCAGGAACCGTACGAGAGAGCAGAGATATAGGATGTCCGACGAAATTGCAAAATCTCGTAGCCATTTTTATACAAGATTATATATATATATATAAAATCGTGTATAAAAATGGCTACGAGATTTTGCTATTATATATATATATATATATCTGTATAGAAGTTGTTTGAAACGCCCGATGTGGCTCTCTGACTCGTTGGCTTTCACTCTGCACAGAGGACTTGTGGAGTTTGACGCGGAAGAAGACGAGACGAGAGTTGTATATATGTATATTTATATACGTCATACTATATACTACATAGATATAATTTATTGGTACGAGACTTGGGTGAGCATATGGTGTATATATATATATATATATATATATATATATATATATATATATATATATATATATAGTGTGGCGTCTCGTGGCTGATATGCAATATGCAGTGATACTCACGCAACAGTCACGCACGCACGCTTATAACCAAAGTCCTCGATTCAATGTGTGCGTGTGTGGGTGGATATTTGTGTACGATAGTCCGAGAGGATATTTTAGCAGATATATGCGAAGAAACGTATATACGCGACGGACAATCGCACAAGTATGCACACCCACCCTCGGACTACATTCATTCATAAAAGTGGCTCAGCAGGACAGGCGCGATTGAAGCGCGCTCCGATCGTGACGCAAGCGTTAATGTCTGTGTGTGTGTGTGTGTGTGTGTGCGCCCGTGGGGGTGTGCATATCTGGCCGATACTAACACGTATTATACGAGGCAAGTCTCTCTCTCTCTCTCTCTCTCTCTCTCTCTCTCTCTCTCTCTCTCTCTCTCTCTCTCTCTCTCTCTCTCTCTCTCTCTCTCTCTCTCTCTCTTTCTTTTTCTCTCTCTTTCTTTCTTTCTTTCTTTCTTTCTTTCTTTCTCTCTCTCTCTCTCTCTCTCTCTCTCTCTCTCTCTCTCTCTCTCTCTCTCTCTCTCTCTCTCTCTCTGCCTCTCTTTCGCTCCCGTACGTGGAGTGCCTGCTGAGCTTCTCCAACTTATCAAGTTTAAAAATTAAAATATATCGTCAATGAGAGAAAGGAGAAAATGCTTTGGCCATGTAAAAAAAAAAATTAAATCTCGCTCATGCAATAGTATGAGCGAGATTTATTTGTTTTTGTTTCTTTTTTAATCAAAGGCGATCGAACTTACCAAGTTTTAGAATATCGTCAATGAGAGAAAGGAGATCAGCAAAGAAATTTTGTAATTGCAGCAATTAATTTTCTAATTAGTCAGAAAACTTATCGATAAAAATTGATTAGGCTCGATGATAACGAGAATATATAATTTGTATAGCAACGAGATTTAAAAAAAAATTATTACCCTTAATAGATTGGAAAATCGATCATCTAATTATTAATAATTGATTGAATCAATCGATTTAAATTGAATATTTTGGACAAGGGTATGAATGTTGTCGTGCATATGAGAAAGAATATTTGAAAACAAAAAAAATCATTATGGGATAATTAGAAACTTTGTTACGAAAATAATTAATAAATCGGAATCATAAATTATAAATTTAATTAAATTCCTTTCGAAATAATAATAATCCTGACTTAATGATAACAATGCTTGAAAATTGTTGCGAAAGACGAGACTTGAAAATTTCATCCTCGTGACTTTGTACTCTCTTCTCTCTCTCTCCCCCTCCCTTTCGCCCTTGGACACGATTTCTAATAACATTTTGCCTCTAAGCCACTATCCCATATTACACGCCCCTTCCTCGCTCGAATAATCTACGTCAGTTTAATGGAAAAACATCTGTGCCCTCTCGCGACAACGGGGCTTTTGCAACGGCGCATCATAGTGGCACAGTCACGGTCGTTCTTCGTCCCAGTTCAAGGTCGCTCTCAAAAAGCCGTCGCTACTCCCACTCTTATCCACTTCGCGCTTCTCTCTTCTCCGCTTCACCACCTCAGCGCGAGAATGCGATACAAAATGCAACGACCGCGGCAACACGGCTACGTTGACGTTCTCTTTCTCTGTGTAACGGTATCGGATCGCGAGATTTGCTCGCGGACAATTTTTCGCGGCGCGATTCAAGTATCGCGAGGGACCAACCTCTCGCCTCAAGTGAAGCTGCTTGAGTGTAACATTTAAAGTCGTCGCTAAATTTGGTCAAACGCCACCGGCACCGGCAAATTCATGAAAAATGCGACTGAAAATACGACTTGATTGTCTTGGTAAAACATTTTTTTTTAATTTTGTTTTATGCCAGATAAAAATAAAAAATACGAATCGAAAAAAAGAATTTGGAATTATTATAATTTTTGGTCAAACTTTTTCCTAACTCCACGTAAAAAATAAATCGCAAAAGAATGAAATACCAAAAATTTATTTATCAGAAATTGCAGGATATTGGAAACAACAACAAATAATACAAGTCTTGGGGGGGGAGGGGGGCGTGATACGAGACATTTAAAATGCCAAGTGGATTACAAGGTGAAACGCTTATGCTATGTGTTCGTCGAAGGATGCCCCGCGGGTTCGAACAAAATTGTGCGATTATACGTCAAGTCAAAGAAGATGAGAAACTCTTTATCCAAGATATTTGTGTATATATATACACACACACACACACGCGTATGTTCGCCCAATTATGAAGACGATGGATTTTTCGAATTTGGCAATTCTGGGACTGGTACTTGCCATTGTACCTTTTTGGCTCTTGTTCGATTATATACGCGCGCCTGACTTTTTTAAACGCCTGACTTTTTTAAACGTGTCCACCAATCTCACACGAGTTTTTTTGGTAGAAATAATGCCCGGCATTATTGATCGTTTAGCATTTAAATATTGAGATATATGCTCGTTACTTTCTGTCGGACTTGACTTTGTGTGATGAGAATTGGTCTCTGGAAACGTTCTACAAGTGGTCTACAATCATACGCCGGATGATTGGTAAAGAGAGAGAGCAGTAAAGGCGAAGGAGGAAGAGAAGCAGAAGAGAAAACGAGATAGAGGCCGCTTTGGAAGACATCGTTGACGCACCACAAACAGCAGTAGAAGAAGCAACGGCAGTGCAGCAGCCTGAAAATAGCGCGGCAGTCACTGTCTGGCTATGCGGAGGCGTCTGATCCGTGCTCTACTCCCGTCACAAGTACAAGAACTCCGTTCTCCTTCGTCCGTCTTGTCTGTCCATCAGACCTCTGCGATATCCCACGAGCGATTCCCGCCATGCGATTTTCTCGCTCTTCATCTTCATCGGATTCATTCCTTTCTCACTATTTGACATAACGTACCGGGTTGTTGGACTTGGCATTCAATTACAAAAAAAAAAAGTGAACAAATTCTACGTTTTATTGGGGGGAAAAAAAAACCACGTGGTGTCTTCAAATAATTATAACTTAGCTACTGGGCAATCAATTTAGGACGATAAGCAGGTCTTTCGAAACACGACCAGAAGACTTAGAAAATTACATTTAATTAATTTCGATATCATATTTTTTTTCGTAACTCTGAGACGATTTTAAAAATTGACAAAAAAAGGGAAAAAAAATCAAATTTTGTCAAATTGTAAAGAATTCAACAAAAAATCGTAGCTTTTGAAGGATTGCGAAGAAAATGAGCACAAAGTGGGAGCTCTACGAGCTTTTTCATTTCGACATCTTCGTTTGAGCTGTAGTAACTTAAGGGGTGAAAATAAGAATATATATATATATACGATACACGAATCCTCATTATCTGTAACTCGTTTCTTTTTTCATTTTTTTTTTCCTTCTGTTATTGTATAGGTACTCTCTCCCGATTCCAGAGACGGTTTCTTATCTGGCGACGAGCGATTGTAACTATATAGACCCCTCGGCGTTGCTAGTGTTACGACGTCAGCATTCTGCTCGGGTTACACGTTCTCAACGCCACCGCGTATTTGCCAATCTCTTTCTCTCTCTCCTTCTCTGTGTCCCATTCTCTCTTTATTACTATTACTATTATTATTATCATTATCATTATCATCATCAAGTTATTAGGAACAAGTAATCCGTTAAAGTTAAAGACGGCTACAGTATATTATTATACATCAGAAGTATAATATACCCGGTAATTACCGTTCATATACATATCTAGCGACTCGGTAGAGTCTCAGGACAAGTACATTTCTTCCGCTTGGGCGAAGCCCCTCGCTTGTCTCTCGAGACTCGAACGAGTATATTATTCCGAAACAAAACCATAAGTCGTGGTGGGAGTCAAAAAAACAAACAAAAAAACAGAATCTAAAAAGTACTTGACGCTACTGTTACTTTATAAAGTTATTTACATTTTTTTGTTCGTTTTTTTTTTTACTGCACTGAGTCACCTCACATATTTAATAAAGTATGCATCATTAAAACGGTGTAGTTCATAATAATTACAGAAGAATTAAAATGGAAAAATATAATTTGATATAAGTCGCATTGACGACATAAACGGCTGCGGTTTTTCAGTAATAATTTTCTTCTGTTATAATAATATTTACTTGACAATATATAAAGATATCAACGCTTTTTGTATTGTTTTTTTTTATGGGATTTTTCGTGTGATATATATATATATATATGATTGATTACATCTATAAGCGTGGAATGAGTATTAGTCTGGTGAACTTGTGATTCTCGCGGTCTTGGCTATGGGGTTACCAAGAGAAACGGTATTTCGAGGTGAGGTGAGGATCGTGGCGAGAGATCCAAGCTAGAGCTTTGCTGAGACGAAGTCCGGGTACTTCGTCCGCTTCTTTTTTCATTTCTTCCTCTCTTTCTCCTCTCTCTTCTTCGCCATTCTCGTTTCTACTTCGTGCAGCTGCGGCCAATCGAGAGAGCGTGGGACATTTCTGTATCTCTCCTCATGTACGGAGATATGCGAGTATACACATCGATGAAGTTTATATACGACAGAGAAACTTTGCTTGTTCTCTCAATGTGCTACTGTAAAGTAGAGTGAATGCCCGATTGGAGGAATGAGGCGGGTGGGAGGGAGGGTGCAGCAGGAATATACTATCGAGAGACTCAAGTATGCGAAAGAGGTGATAACGGCAAAGCTCGCGTATATATTTATCGATCGAGGAGTGAAACTATCGAACGCATATCGCGCACTCTGCAGACCATTTTGAGAGAGTGGAGGTGAATTAGAGCTATGTGAATTGCGAAAATGTCGCGCGAGATTCAAGAGTGCAATCGACTTTGTATTGCTCGGCGATGAGAACGAGAACGATATCGAGCGATGTAGTATTTGTGGGGTGTGTACATATATATATATATATATATATATATATATATATATATATATATATACCCTACGAATTATTTTCCTGTATGAGTGAGGGGCAATTGAGGTGGGACAAAGTGTTTTTTGGCGATTTCAGCGAAACTTGAACCGATTTCGAAAAACTAAAAAAGTACTTTCGAGGTAATTTAATAATCGTCCGAATGAAACTAGTTTTACTATGATCGGATGCGAATTGACCTGGTGCAAAGGTATGGGACGATCACGTTTAAGTCGACCACACGAAACTACCCCCAGAATTGATATTGGAGTCGTTGAAACTCCCTTAACGATGGGTATCAGTCAAAAGGGCAGCTCGTGGCGATCAAAAAACACCCCTAAAACCGAGGTGTATCCTCGGATAATACGGAGAACTTCGGATAAAATCGAAGAATTCGCTTGGTTATTAGAAATCCCAACCAAATTCATGAGTTGTATATTGTGTTTTCTGTATTATCCGAGATATCACTTAGCCGAGGTACGCTCTCCCCATATTACCTCGGATAAACAAAGGTTCTACTGTACGTATATAGACTCGTCTTCTTCAATTTATTGGCTCGTACGTTAATTACTTAAATTATTACGTCTGTCAAAGAATCCGCTGGGTTATTAGAAATCCCAACCCAATTCATGAGTTGTTCGTTTACGTTTTCCGTATTATCCGAGATATCACCTAGCCGAGGTACGCTCTCCCCATATTACCTCGGATAAACAAAGGTTCTACTGTACGTATATAGACTCGTCTTTTCCAATTTATTGGCTCGTACGTTAATTATACTTAAATAATTACGTCTGTCAAAGGCTGATCGGTCAGGAGGGGAGGGTGGATCGCATGTACAAGTTCGATTTGACCATCCCCCCATTGACATATATATGCACAGACGCACACTCATATATATATATATATATATATATATATATATACGTTTAAAGTAACTACGAATTATTCATATGGCTCTGAGAGGGTCGAAGAAATTGTTGTAACCATTAACGATACATATTCCTCGGGTTATACGAACCCGAGGTATGTACGAATATATAGATAACTCCTCGTGGACAATTTTATACGACACTCCTGCCGATATACTGTTATATATAAAGGCTTCTTGAGGAGGGACGAAGGGACGAGAAAGCGAGAATATAAGTAGCTCCCACGTTCTGGCCAAGTTTCGGCTCGTTGAATCTCCATAATGGTGGAAGAAGAAAAAGAAAAAGGCAAAGGAGAATGAGAGGGAGAGAGAGAGAGATTTAGGGAAGAAAATGTCGAGAAGAAGAGATTGTCTTTTATCCATCCCTTTGAGGATCGGAGAGACACTACAACGACAACAGAACGGCTTGACGTTTTCTCGATTATCTCGAAATAATGTACAGCTTATGTTACCCGTTTCCTTTCTCTCTCTCTCTCTCCTTCTCTCTGCCTTTCTTTGTATTTTACGAGAACAAGCTGGTTTTATCGTACGGTAAGATATCTGATATATGTACATCGTTTTGGTGAAACGAGGTGGCTCTTGGGGACAAATGGAAATATATATATAGAATAATCTTTTTTTCATCGACAGCAATTATTTTGGACAGTTTTTGTTAGAAATAGAGCAATCAGTATAGAAATCAATTTGATAACGAAAAAACTGGTTTTTTTAACAGAAATTTTGTACTTTTTTCGTTCGTCATATTTTAATGTATATATTTAAATCCCAGCATTATTATAGATTTGAAAAGAGAGGGAGACGCAATATCATGCTACGAACTTGAAAGATTTATTTTTTACACCATTTGGCATAGCAAAACAAATTCTTGAACAGCCATAGAATGAGTTTTTTTTTTTTTTTTTTAACAATTAGCATCAAGGAAGCTCTCGAATATCTATATTTGAAATGAAAAACTGGAACTGGTCTTACAATTTATAAGATTCGTTTGAAAAAAAAAAAAAAAAAAACGATATTTGTTAATATCCCTACGTACTTCCTGAGCTAATCTTATGTAGAACTGAATTGTTTTTAGTTTTTTTTTTTTCCAGGTGAAAAATTGGAGGAGTATTTGCTCCGGCGGTGGGACACTGCTCGGGCCAAGAGAGGTCTCTTTGGCTGAGCTCTGGTTCCCCCATTTTCTTGAGAATAATAGTATTAAAAATTGTCGACTATCTTTAAACTGTATAGAATAAAGCCCATTAAATAGATTTTCGATTGCATGTACTGCTGTTGTTAAAAATTCACAAAAGTAGCCTTTTGTTTAATCTCTAGAGTGACCCCTTGACCCTGAATCCCTAGCAATTTAATAATAATCACATAATAATAATAAATAATAAATTTTTCTTATTTTCTTACTAATTATAACGATCGTTTAAATTTTACTCTGTGATATAAACCGTTGGTGAGAATGAGCGATAAATTTTGATCTGCGATAAAAAAAAAAGCACAAAATATAAAAGATAGGGAAGATTGAAGAAGCACGCAATCGAAGACGACGTGTGCGCATGCACTTCGGTAGTCAGCTGTTCTCTCGTATTTCGTATTACAATAAAAGAGATCGCGTCGCCAAGCTCGTCGTGTGGAATTACACGGCATGCTTTTGTGGACATGGTGGAGATTTCACACACGTGAACGATCCACACCACGCTCTAACATTATCATTTTTTCTTCTCTCTCTCTCTCTCTCTCTCTCGTCATAGCAACTATAATAATAACATTCTATAACCATTATTTACTACGGAATCTGGCGTGTGTGCCTGATGCAACGAGTTAGTTTGTGTAACCCACGGATATTATTAGCGATGGCTCTAAACGACTCACAAACTAAAAATAATAAAACAAATTAATTCCATATTATATTATTATTATTTGAGATATTCATTGCAGCTAATGAACTAATCAATTCACGAATTTATTTAAAATTTCAAGTAAAAAAAGGTGACTGAAAATTGGTATTGATTGAAAAAATTTAGCTAGGACTGAGTCAATTTCCAGAGAAACAATTTATCGTTTACAATCAACGAAAAAAATATCCTCTCATGTAAAAATCTCTATGAATCCTTCTACGATTTATTTGCGCACTTTTTCGTCTGTTTTTTTCATCATTGTATTGCGAGGATTTTTTTTTAAATTTGTTTCTTCTGCGAAAAAGAAAAGTGGAGAAAGACGTATTCGACGAGAGAGTTGTAAAGTCGTTCGAATACAGCCAAGAGCGACAGGCATTTTACACACCGAGGTCTCTGTGAGGTCTCTCGGAGCATGAAAAGAATGAAGAATAAAAAGGATGACGAAATTACTCCTTGTCTTGTGTATATATATATATATATGTAGTTTGCATTTAACACGATGGAGTGACTATAGAGACGACAGGGAGAACCGAGGGCGTCAAGCGCGAGAAGTAAGCAATCATCATAAATCATTGAGGGATCGGTTATCGAGCACGACGGCGTTCCCCCTCCCCCTTGCCACGGACGTTCTCTCATAAGTAAACGTCGACGCGAGAATGGAGAATCGCGCCAAACCATGTCTCTCGTGACTTTATTGGATTCCAATTTGGTCAGGCAAAGTCAGAACACTTTTTTTTCGACTCTTTTTAATGGCCACCTCATGCGTTCACGATGTAACAGAGATAAGAGACTTTTATTATCGCGATTAAAAAAATTCCAACAAAATCTTTGAGTGATTTGTCGCTCGTTCAAAAGCATTTCGATAAATTAATCATAAAAATTAATTTTGTAACTATTTCAATGAAAAAATTGAATCAACGACGAAGAAGCAGAAGAAGGAAGGAGAGAGAGAGAGAGATAGAGAGAACTGATTAGATAATCGGTTGACCATGTGCTCTAAGATGATCGCACATCGTCATTATTATTACCTTCTCGATATGCGATCCGATGTGTAATACGCAGATACGTGAATCTTCGATAAGGCCCAAACAGTTTGGGCACGAACTTTTCTCAAAGCTTCTACATACATCCTACATCCTTTGTTGAATTGTCGTGCCTCAATTTAGCGCAAAATGTTCTCGGATTACGAGCGTATGACGACCATGTGTAAATATGGCGCAAAGTCAAAATATAAACACGGGGGGGGGGGGGGGGGGGTGGAAAAGGCTCGTATTTCGCTACTCTTGAAACTATATTATATATATATATATACATATATACATATATATATTCATATAATATAACTCTCGTCACGCGGACACGCATTGAAGCCGAGACGACTCGCGAGGCATTTTGGGCAGAGATAAGACTCGAGGTAGAGCGATAAAAAAAATGAATGGGTGTTAACGGAAGTGTTAACGCTAAAATAATCTAATTACAATTAATTAATAATGATTGTCAATACGACGACGATTTTTTTGATGACTATTCTTTCTATTTGCAATCAAATACGATTTCGATTAGTGTGTCATGAAATATTCAAATTTTAGTTATTTAGTAAAGCTGCTAACTCATCATTTTTATTTGCTGTTAATGTCTGTACGTAAGAATGAGAGAGAGAGAGAGAGAGAAATTAATGAAAAAATGTATTAACGAAGTTGAGGAATCGATAAATAAAGGATTAAAGTATAAAAAATTTATGATCGCATTGGTGACACTCCTGGTGCCTCTTGTCTCCGTTCAGAGCTTTTGATTTTCTCGTTATCGCGACGCACACAAGAGATCGAACGGTAAATCCGGCAGGGTAAGAGAATTCCGCGAGAAGCTCTAGGCAGCGAGAATAACTCGTGATGGCTTTGCTCGAGCGTAAACCGAGAGACCATTTGCTCGGAATCCCACGATAAAGAAAAAAAAATGTAACGGGGATCGCCTCGATGCACATAATACATTGCAGAATGTGGAGCACATCGGTGGCTTCTTTGTCCGCTCTCATTATTTCTTTCTTTTTTTCTCTTTATCATTCTCTCTCTCTCTTTCTCTCTGTTGGTTGCTCGAACGTTTGCGATATGTCACACGAGAATCTACTCGGCTGCATCAAATACGATAGAGAAGCAACAGAGTCTTTGATAGGAGGAAAAAAAAAGAAGGAAGGAGAAAATTGCCCCAGCTGCAGGCGAAGAACGAAACCGGAGCTTGCCCCAGACGAGACGTCAGACGGAATAATGTAGTTAGAGTTACTCTCTTTAACGTATAGTGTATTTATATATATATGTATATATATACTTTATAGTAATTCCATTACAGTTTGCATTTGCCAGACACGCAAATGTTATTAAAAAAAAAGGCAATGACGAGTTGTCAATTTTATATCTTTTTAACTTTACTAATGATTTGAGTTTTCTAAAGTATTTTCTTTTTTTGCCAACGATAATGAAATTACCAATGAGTTAATACATATCCCTGCAGCAACGAGAAGGTTAATACCGTATTTTATTTATTTATTTCTTTTACGACCAAGATTAGGCAAACATAATTAAAGAAATCAATAAATATTGTTTCGAGAGAGAAAGTTTCATGATTTCTTTTGTAGAAAATGAATTTAAACTGTTCAGATTCAAAATAATGGATCTCGCACTATGCGGATCTTCTGTTTACTAAATAGAATGGTTAATTGAATGCGTGAAAAAGTTAGAATGTGTCCGTTTCTTGAGAAGTCTCTCGGAGAAGAGTGGCGCGTTGACCTTTTTGACCCGGTACGCATCGCATGAGCCTCGTGTTTATCCCTGAAGTGTTAGAAATAAACACCAGGCTTGTTTATTCCCAATGAGAAGTCGAGTATCGATATGGCTCGCTCTAGAATGACGGGTCCTCACGCTGCCTTCTATATGAAAAATAATCTCCCACACTTTTGCACGTGTTGGTGGTTCATTATTGTAAATGAATAGAAATTCATTTTCTGTGTTTCAATCTCTGAATAAATGCCGTAGACATATGAGGGATGCTTAGGGTTCCATAAATCAAACCTTACAAAGTTGGAAGTTTGTATTAGTTTCGTAACTCCTCTCTTTAATCGTCCAAACACGAGAGAGAGAGAGAGAGAGAGAGAGACAAAATCAACATTTTTTTTTGGTTTTGTTTTTGTAGAAAATGAAGAATTTGGAAAGCCAGCAACATATATATCATATAAACAATATATAACAGTTAAACGATAATAAAATAGACTGAGATATTAAAAACGGAGAATCGTATAGAACCAAAAAGTGGATTAACGAGGTAAAAGACACTGAAACTCCACGAGTCAAAGAGATCCCTCTCCCCCCTCCCAACCTCTCCCGCGATACAAACGCCCGAACAAAGTATACAAATCACGAGAGCACACATACAGTTTGTGGATAAATGGCGAGTGGAAAAGTCGGCTCGAGGGTTGAGCGAACCGAGAGAGCGGCATTCAATTACTTCATTGCTCAATTAGCAACGGATAAGTGAGTCAACGATTAGCATAAGTCGAGCAACGAGAGAGTCTCGAGAGTGAGGAGGAAAAATAAGAATTCTTTTTCGTATGTCGCCACGGAAATTGAAGATGGAATTACAATGAAAGCCAAGACAGCGTGCTTTGCCATAATTATGAATGAATTAATATAATAAATGGTGCATAGTGTGATACCTCGACCAATTGTCCCGGTACATATGCATCAGCTGTTTTATACAGATTTTTTTTTTTCTTTAGCTGTGCAGAGAATTGCGATGGCGACGACACACATGGCTATTCCAGTTCGTTGACCTTGCACTCCTCACGACACACATAGACAAGCAAATAATAATAAATAAATAAATAATAATAACTTGAATATATATAGTAAGCACCTATATTTATTATTATTATTATTATAACTTTTGATCAAGTAAAAGAATTCAATATGATGTCATCTGATATTTATTTTTTTTTTCTCGAGAGAAATTTCGCAACGAGGCAAGGAGAATGGTCAACAAATGTTCCTCTCATATTTGCCTGCATCGCGTAAAATAAATTGCGAGCAATCGGCTCGTTGTGCGATTACCAGAAAATATATTATATATATTTATTTATTTATTTATCGTATGTGTGTGGATTGCATTCCGTGTACATGCCCCATGTAGTGCGATACATTAATCGATCGTAACTTGCTCTCAATATCGATATCTGACGTCACTCCTCTTAACCGATGATGATATATCGTTCACATTGAGATTAAACCCAAACATCGAAGGGGACTTGGGATTAGTTCGATAAATCGTACAGTATCAAGAACTTTGAGAGAATAAATAAATTTTTATCTTTAATAAATTATAATAATTGTATCAGGGCTGGGATTTACGAATCGATGTTCAATTGCAGATGAATTTTTATCGTGTATTATCTCATTGATATGACACATATTATATGCCTGTATATATTATGTGTATTGAGAGTGGAAGAGAGAGAGAGAGAATTCGTGGACAACCCAGGCATTTCGGATAATCACAAATCTCTCGCTCTAACTGCTATTTAAGTCTCAATAAATAAACTCCTTGACACGAAGCTAGAGGTCATTTTGTCTCCCAGCTACATAAATCAGTCGTCATTCTTTAAAGCAAAAAAAATTATATCTAGATTGAAAAAAAAAAACTAAAAATTTGGCAAAAACGTTTTATTTACTAAAACACAAAATATTCTGTGTGTCGAGAGAACAAAAAAAAGAATATTTCTTTTTGCAATAGCACACGTGTAATTGTTAATGTTTAACAAATAATTCTACATTGTTTAATCGATGATTATTTTTTTTTAACGAAAATTTCGAGTATACGCATAAATGTGTATAAGGAAGTGAACAATGCAGTCTCTTGCACGCAGTCTCACAATCAGAGAATCGAATAGAAATGCAGGTGCACACAAGTCGAGCCGGGTGTCGGGACAACAATGGCGTCATTAGGCCGAGCGTGTCGCGAAAGAGAGAGGGGGAGAGGGAGAGGGAGAGAGAGAGAGAGAGAGAGAGATCGTCTCTCTGTGGTCGCCCTGTTGACTCTCTTATACCTGCGCGCTCACTTCCTATTTATCCAATATATATATATATATATATATATATATATATATATATATATATATATATATATATATATATATATATATATATATATGTATGTATATACTAGCTACAGCTATAAAACTACTATACCATATGAATACAAACGGGAGAGTTGCCGAGTATCCTCAAGCCGTCCAATGCAATCACCCAGTCACGTTCTATAAATACTACTGATGACTACTTCTTGAGGCGCAGCCTGGACAGGAGGAAACGATCTCGCGAAAAAAAAAGAGAGACGAATCTCCCTTGCACGCTAAATTCGAACTCAGGAGAATGCAACACAAGCCCAAAGGGGGGAAACAAGGGCGAGTTGAGTTGAGAATGAGATGAAGTAAGATGAAACTTTTGGAATCATCCATAGTAGAAACTCACTCTCTCTCTCTCTCTTCTCATCCCACAAATTTGAATTTTTGGTTCGAATTGATTGGTTTACCTGTGATACAGGAAAAAAAACCCAAAATTCTATTGTTTGTTATAATAAATAATGAACAGGGTTATAAAATTTAGCTATATTTGAGAGTTAATAAATTTGTTTTTTTATTATATATCGTCTACGTTGAAAATAAATATTTCCAACTATACATTTATCTTTCCTTTTTAGTACGTTTCAAATTGCGCGCTCTCGTGAGTGCTTGCGACGTTGCCAAGTTATGACTCGCTCCTTGTTTCGGCTTGTAACTAATAAACCAGATGTAGGAACATCTTCAAATTTGTTGACAGTCATTTTGAAGATCCGATAAAGATCTGACATAAATTTTATGCAGGTGGTAATATTTTAATGGAATTGACAGCTCAAACAAATATTGCTCCCATTTATTCTCGTGTGTAAGCCAAATTTTTCGAAAATTACTTATACAAAAATGACATGGTGGATCTACTTGAAACTTGAGCAGTTCAGGTTTTATATATTTGTCATTTATTTAAAAAATAATAATAATGAGTGCACTTCCCTGCGAACGATAATTTACTAATTAACGAGACCCAAAAATTTATTGTAAAAAACGTAAATTTGCCCTCAAACTATTCGAGTAAGAGATATCGAAAAAGTATAAAAATATTTTGCTCGAGAGTTGAGTGAAAAAGAGAACGCTTGTAGAATAAAAGAGGAAATGCAACAAGTGGATAAAAATATTATCGATGAAATTTTATAACACACGTTACGATGTGATAGTATCATTGCTTGCTCGACTGTGTACAATCACGTAGGAAGAAAATGAAAGAGCTGATAGCGGCGCTTTTACGCTCGTGTTCTCTGTGAAATTACTATATGATGCTCCATTTACCTCATGACGTTCTCTCCTCCCATTTTTCCAACGGCCAATTTATTTGAAAATTTATGACGACATGAAAGAATTTTACCTCTCGGATTGTTCGAAAAGAGGAGAGCAGCATGGAAAATATATTCAAGCTGCTTTATATACATTTATATAGCAAGCAAGCAAGTATATATATATATATATATATATATATATATACACACACACTTGCTTGGCTTGGTCTTGGGCAAGAACAACGCCTTCGGGACGGAATTGCAAGCGAGATTTACGCAAAGTCCAAGCAAGTATTACGTTCCATGTGCCTACAAAATGAAGACGAAGTAACGGGCCAATGTTATACGCGCCATTTTGCCCATAACGCAGACTGAAAACGACCGGACCGACCTCAAACAATGCCATCACGAGAGTTATTTGTCGTCTTTAAAAAATGAGAAGAAAGATTGAGAAATGTGAACGACAAGAGCGCGAACGGTAAGAAGTCCATGAGCTTTTTATGATCCTCCCACACTCCTGACTTACGAGTCTCGTAAATATTTTGATCTCTAGACAGATAAACAATGACAACAGATTGAGTTCAAATTTTAAACAAATCTATCGGTAATTTTACAATCAAGTTTTATTTATCTCGACGCATTGAACATTTTCCTTTTTTTTTGGGGGTTATTAAAAAATTAAAAAAAAAAACAAATGCCCCAACAAGAAATGGAAACGAAACAATAACATTTTCGAGGCTACTTTGAAAAATCAAACATTGCATTTGCATTTGTTTTATTGAAAAAAAAAAAAATAATTGTATTTTTCTTCTGAAAACAAATGAAAATAGAGGACGCAAAGTATTTTCAAAGTTATTGTATCCCGTCACGTTTTGCATTTCAAGCAAATGCCAGAAAGTGAGAAAATGGTCAGTTCGAGCGCTATAGAGAATCAAAATTATTCGTGCTAAAATACGCCGAGTCTCGTGTGGATGAGTGTGAAAAAAAAAAGATATATATATATACTTTTTTCCATCTCATCAATAATTCATTATCGATAGATCGAATAATCGATGAGAGCCACTGTCTCTTTCAACGCCAATGGAAGACATTTTTCGACGACTTCCGTCGTCGAGTCGCGTCTACAAACATCACTCTATATATATATATATAGACACAAACACACACAGCAGAAATAAGCTGCAAAGTATCTCTTCGGGACGGGTCTCTCGTGCTCCAGACAGTCTCGAACGATTACGATCGACCTTCTCTGTCCAGGAGCACGCCTGGGGAGAGTTAAACGACACACGCACACACACACACAGGCTGTATGCAAAGTACGATATTCTCGAGTACTCGAAGCTATACAGTGAGCTTGTACTAGACACAAATCATCGTTGAAATCTCTCACGCAAAATGGCCTGCATAACGAGCAATTGTTTTTTTTTTATCATGTCCATTTAATTTCATGAACATTTTGTACAAATTAATAAAAAAATTAAAATCTCACTACCGAAAAATTGTGATACGAATATGAAGGGAGATTGAAAAAAATAAACCCGATTTTCCAGATCCACGAAAGGAAAAGACAGGAAAAGGGGAATCTTTGGTGCATGTTGGAGGGGGTATCGCGTGTATTGAGACAAGGCAAGACAAGGCTCACGCGAAAAGGTTACTCGGGAGCGAGTGAAAGACAAGAGAATTTGAGTTGGCCACAGAGGTGAGATACCTGGCCCATTTTACTTGGCCCATTTTAGCTCGGCCATTTTTATGAAAACGAACGCGCGAGAGGACAAGAAAAAAAAAAGAGAAGAATAAATGAAATTAGTGATGGGGGAAATTACGCGCCAGTTCGTTGTGAAACAGAAGGGCCCGAGTGAAACAAGAGGAGGTAAAAGGCCCGGCTTTTGGGCCTCAGGTAGATGGGAGATAGAAGTGTTTGCGCATGCACGATGAGCGATGGGAATGGACGGGACTAAGGAGTGAGGGAGAGAAAGAGAGGGAAAGGGCCAATATGCATATACAGTCCCTGAGGCCCTGGAGAGACGTAGGCGTTGTGTTCGCGAGAGAAGGGAGACTCACGGAGTGGGGGAAAAAAGGGGGCCTATTAGGACCGAGAGTCGACATTGAACAAAAAAGACAGAGAGAGAGAGAGAGAGAGAGAGAGAAATTGACCGACAGATGACCCACATTTTAAATGTTTGACATTGGCTCGCAGTGCGAAATTTCCAGGCAAAATTCTTCACGCCAAACCCAAACGATCTATTCGACTAAAATATAATCTCTCTCTTTGCGTCGAATTGTCCACAAAATAATTTCCAACATGAGAAAATAAAACTTCTGGATCGATTTTGACCCCTTTTGTGTTATTAAGCTCTCAGGCCTGTCGAGCTCGCTGGAGAAATATTGACCGTTCGTTCATTATTTTCTGAATTTGCCAAAAAGGCACAACATTGTTCAAATTCATCGAAATCACTGAATTTCGCGATTGACATGGTATTGAACTAACGATGAACTTAGACAGCTATTCAAGGCGGAAGCTAGACATCGATAAAGATCATCTCTTTCACATCCGGAATTGATTGCCTTGGGTGTTGGCAAACATAAAGCAAATAATAGTAATAATAATAATAATAATAATAATAATAAT
The DNA here is from genome assembly GCA_963669185.1 of Dyspetes luteomarginatus. Lineage (NCBI taxonomy): Eukaryota > Metazoa > Arthropoda > Insecta > Hymenoptera > Ichneumonidae > Dyspetes > Dyspetes luteomarginatus. The sequence continues at coordinate 3,797,024 of OY769908.1, read as the reverse complement.
AATGATATTTGAGACATACAGGACATAACACAGTGTAGAGACGAGGGAAGAAATTCATTCGAGTGGGAGTAAAAGAGGACAAAGATATAGTTGAAACAGCTGGGAGAGACGAGCAAAACCCAAACGACACATGCGAGGGCAAAAATTTGTGTGTGTTTGTGTGTCGCGCACGCGTGTGTTAAAAAGAAAGATTCCAAGAGGACACGTGATGTCTGGATTCCCGTCGTCCTTGTTTGCCCCTCTGGTGATGGTCCAAGGAACACACGCGTGCGTATGTCGATCCTCGGTGTTTCGTCGTGCGGTGAATATAGAAAGAGGAGAAAGAGAAAGAGGTGGGGTGGGGGGAGACCTGACATGTATTACAGAATAAACCAACACGACGCTCCCCCACCCCCGCCATTCATTCCCATTCCCCTCGCGTGTTCGCGACTCTCCTTCTTTATCTTTCCCTCCGGGCTCCTCCATTTTCCTTTTTTGCCCAACTTCCCCTCTTCCTCTTTTGGCGTCTTTCGGCGTCGTTTGCGAGAAAGAACCCTCGAAGGAGTGGCCAAGCGTTAAATTATATACATATATGTGTAAGTTAAGGGAGGGGAGGAACTGCGAAGCAGCCGCGAAAATGATACCGCAAGACAAAGAGAGACGAACGATATACAGTCAAAGTTTTCACAATTCAACTTTGTTTCCGTTGATTAAAATTTCTCGCAAGGAATAAGAGTCGACCACAATTGCTGGAACTCCATAAAAATTTCTATTCTCGTCTCTCTCGAACTTGTTGTTTGTCCATAAAACTTTCTGCAATTTTTATAGGGCCATCAACTGGACCCGCCATCTTGTAAAATATTATTTAACGAGTTGGTCATTTTTCGACCTTACTGGACATAACCATGGGCCCAAATATTACAACATAGGCTAAAGATTAAGACAATTGCAAGATTCAACCAAATTCCTAAAGCCTTGAGTGGGGATACTGAGGGGTAGGAAGTCGTATCTATGATCCTCTTCGTCGTATACATTTTATACCGATTCCTAACTCTATTTTGTGAGTCCTTATTTCCGGAAACAATTGACTTCCGGAAACGACTGATTTCCGGGAACAACTGACTTCCGGAAACGATTGATTTCCGGAAACAACTGACTTCCGGAAACGATTGATTTCCGGAAACAACTGACTTCCGGAAACGACTGAATTCTGAAAACGACTTATTTCCAGAAACGATTTCTGGAAACAACTGACTTCCGGAAACGATTTATTTCCAGAAACGACTGATTTCTGAAAGCGACTGACTTCCGGTACATGAGGAGAAATCATGTGAGAACAGATCCATTTTCTATCAGTTAAGTTTTGGGAAGTTTGACTATATGAAACTCTTTCTCTTTCCTCGTGTGAGCTCTTTATGAGTATTCTGGAGAATCCAAGCACACCAGAAAATGGAGACGAACGAGAGCGCACCCAATTCTCTGCATTTCTTCTTCTTTTTTTTTTTTTTTTTTTTTTTTTTTTTTTTTTTTTTTTTTTTTTTTTTTTTTCGTTCTTTATCTCTTTTGTTTTCTTTCTTTGTGATATCTCTCCCGGCACGAAGAACTTTTGCAACGAAATTCCGAGAGACACGACCCGGTCACAGATAAGGACTGAATGAAAGTCCGAGCTATTCGACGGACCCCTCTTGGTTATCCCCATGCTCGGATCTCTCTCTCTCTCTCTCTCTTTTTTGCCTTTCCATACCACACAAGAGCTGCTTATACACGTGGACTCGACCGCCCAAACGTTTTTATGCAAGCGCTGCTCGTGTTTCTTTGACGACTCGCAGATTTTTTTTCTTATTATTATTATTATTATTCTCTTTCTCTCTTTCGTTTTTGGAGATTTTTTTGCACAATTACGAAACTTTGGTGGATCTCGATGAACCAACGACATTTAAAGCATTTTAGAAATGCCTTGGAATCTACTTAGACAATGAAACATTAAATACCATTTACTCGTATGAAAAAAAAAAAAAAACTATTCACTAAAAAAATAATGATGCTTTGATAAATTCGAGTATTTGCAATTAACCCCAAAATTATTTTAATATATTGCTTAAATGCCCCTGAATTTACTCAAAATTTATAGTAAAATTGTTGTTAAATTATGCCCAAAATTAAATATAATTTTTATTTAAAATTCTATCTAAATTGCCTCGAAATTATTTGAAATATCAATAAAAATAAATTACTTGGCCCTGGTACAGAGTATGGCAAGGAGTAATTTTTATGAGTACCGAGAGAACCGTCTGAGATGCCATCGGCAGACGCCGAGATTCAAAGAGAGAAAGAAAGAGAAAGAGAGAGGGAGAGAGAGACCGGTTTATTTTTAATACCCCGTGTGAGCCTCTTTCTATGTGTCTTTCACATATATTCTCTCTCGAGTTGTGCGAGTCAAATGAAAATGGGTCGAGGCGTCTGAGGCGAATGTTCGCCCGTGCGTGCGTAATAGACGTCGCGGGAATGAACGTACGTATTTACTACGTACATACACACGCTGTCGCCACATAGAGAACAAACCGACCATTTATAAATTATTTTTTCTTAATTTCGATGAGAGCTTAATTTTTATTATCATTTTACATTTTTTTCCACAAATTTCTCGATTTTTTCATCGATACACACACACACATATATATATATATATATATATATACGTTTGTTTCATAACCATAAATTAAAAAGAGAATTTAATAAATATTTTCGAGTTTCTACGATTCGAATTGGGTAACGAAAAATACGAAGAATCCTTTAATTTATTCAAAGGGGTGGCAAACGAGACTCTTGTCTTTCTGACCAAATGTGTGCTTCTCTTTCCTCTCTCATGGGATGGATTTAAAAATTGACAAAAAAAAAAAAAAAAACAAAAAAAAAAGTATTTAGTAGGCCATGGCTTCGCAAAATTCATCATCGGTAGCGAGTACATACGGTAAGTGACCTTCGGTCTCGGTCGAGAAAACGTTGGCGTGAAAGAAGGAAAGGACACAAACAGTCGAGGAACCGAGGAGGGCCCAGCCAATGTCTTTCTCTCGAGCGAGACGAAAAGTTCGAGTGAAAAAAAAACCAAATGGGTGTGTGTGTGTGTGTGTGTGTGTGTATGACAGAGAGAGAGAGACCGCGAAGAGAAATGCGTGGGAATCGAAACATGTGGCTTGAAAACCGGTCCGCGAAATATTGAGTTACGAGAGAGTCCCCTGTACACGTAGTAGACTCCCTGGTGAGGTTCCCTATATCTACATATCTATATATACATATGTGACCACAAGATCAAAATTTTTACGTAAACGCACGCGACCAAGACGAAAAAAAAACATCTCAAATGATATTTTACAAAACGATCGATAGACTCGACGCGATCGACCGCACTCAACAAATCGTATTTATTTTGCACTCAAAACTGTGACAAAAACACACGGAGGTCCTTGCTGTTTTAACAGATTTTTGTGTGAATGGAAGACATGTTTTTGTTTTCAATTTCTTAAAAATCGCAAACGACAATCAAAAGGTAAATACGAGTATTTGAGTTAATGGCGAAAAGTTTTTTTTTTTTAAATTGATCGCAAAAAATTGTGTAAATTTTTTAATAAGACGAATCAATCTCAAATTTTACTTCTAAATAACTTTTCTTCCATCATTATTAAGGATATTTTCTGGATTTTTTTTTCGTTTTTCTTTTTAATCCTCCATGCTCAAATACTCATTGTGAAGAGGGTCGAGTCGATGAGGTGGCAAGTATCGATCGAGCTGAGCCATAACGATGATCAAGCACCGAGGTGAGTATGAAAATTATAGGGTTGTTTACGAGCTCGTACTATATTACGAGTTCCATGAACGTTTCACCTGGCATCGTTATAATTTTACATTTATATAATTATATACATATACATGCTTTCTAGTCGATTGAAGATTTTAGTTTGATGAAAGGTTTGCAGAGGGCGGAGAAAAATTTCACAATTATTATATTTATTGTTAATAATATTTCTATATCATCTCTCTATCTCTCTCAAGCTTTTAAAACACAAAACTTTTTTAATGAAAACATTATGAAGATTTAAGAAATTTATAAACTCATCATGAGGAAAAATGGATTAATTTATCTCATCAACTCACGAGAGGAGTTTTTTTTTTTTAATCAATAAACGTGGACGATTCGTTTGATTTTTCTAATAAATCTTTGACATAAAATAACCCTCATTTAATTGATATCTTTTGTATTTTACAAATAAATAAAATGTTGATGAAAAATTATTTTGTCTTTATCGAGTAATTTCCTTATTATAATTTTGGTCAATTATATTCTCTATTTTGTTGAAATTTAATCAGACGAAAGTTTTCGTGAATTATGTGGGGTTGAACATGAACATATAATGGATCAGTGGGAAAATTATCGTGCATTTGCGACAATGACTCTTTCATTCTTTATCCCAGCTGATCGATTTCTATCTCGTTTCTCCCACTTTAATTAATAAAATATATAAAAAATTAAATAAAAAATAAAACTTGCTCTCTTCGACACACATATTTGACTTGGAATATATAAATGTAGCGATACGAGCATTTGCGATTTCCTGTCATCGAGGACGGTCAGTGGCGAATGACAAGCGCGTGTTGCGAATTTAACCGACGTGACACAAATTATGAAAGGCTCGAAAAAACACGCGACGAGAACAATTTGTCGGGTTGCTTCGACGCTCAAACGAAACGATGATATACAGGGACAGCGATGCGCCGCTCACATTCGTGCAAAATTGGATATACGATAAATATTATAAAATTTCAAACAAAAAAAATCGTAAATTTTATACGTTGTATTTTTTTTTTTTTTTTTCCACTAATATATTATTATTTTTTGACTAATCCGAGATTAAGAGCGCGGTGAATTTTATACCCGAAATAATTGCAACGTGCGTTTTCTCGCTGATAGTGTCGACCACCAGTAAACGCCATTGTTATTATGCAGATTATTGACTTTATGCGTGACCTACATAGAGTTACTGGCGATACGTTAATTTTATCAGCGTCGTGTACAGTGTGGACGCAGGCAAAGCTTTGGTACAACCCTGCTCATTGCATGTTCGCCGACAATGCACTCTCAGTTTGGGTTTGAGCTTGTTTATTTTTATGCACACAGCCAATATTTTGGAGGATTCATTTAAAAGTAGATCTTCAAACGCTCCATTTTAAAACTCAGCCAGCAACTCTATTTTTGGGTTAATTATTATTTTGAATTAAAACGTAATTTTTTTCAATTAAACGATCAATTTATTTTTTGGCAAAATGCACTTGCAGTTGCTGGACTTGTTTATTTTGATGCACACAGCCAATATTTTGGAGGATTCATTTAAAAGTAGATCTTCAAACGCTCCATTTTAAAACTCAGCCAGCAACTCTATTTTTGGGTTAATTATTATTTTGAATTAAAACGTAATTTTTTTCAATTAAACGATCAATTTATTTTTTGGCAAAATGCACTTGCAGTTGCTGGACTTGTTTATTTTGATGCACACAGCCAATATTTTGGAGGATTCATTTAAAAGTAGATCTTCAAACGCTCCATTTTAAAACTCAGCCAGCAACTCTATTTTTGGGTTAATTATTATTTTGAATTAAAACGCCATTTTTTTCAATTAAACGATCAATTTATTTTTTGGCAAAATGCACTTGCAGTTGCTGGACTTGTTTATTTTGATGCACACAGCCAATATTTTCGAGGATTCATTTAAAAGTAGATCTTCAAACGCTCCATTTTAAAACTCAGCCAGCAACTCTATTTTTGGGCTAATTTTTATTTTGAATTAAAACGTCATTTTTTTCAATTAATCGATCAATTTATTTTTTGGCAAAATGCACTCTCAGTTGGTTTGAACTTGTTTATTTTTATGCACACAGCCAATATTTTGGAGGATTCATTTAAAAGTAGATCTTCAAACGCTGCATTTTAAAACTTAACCAGCAACTCTATTTTTGGTTTAATTTTTATTCTCAATTAAACAGTAATTTTATCAATTATTCGATTAATTTATTTATTAGGTCTTTGATTTTATTTTTAGATATTTAATTGGCTACAATTAAGATACAAAGATAATTTGATTTTATTTCGGCTATTATTTTTTTCTCCATTTTTTCATTTTGGCCGAGAAATATTAGATGATAGACACAAAGATAAAGAATGCATTCGAGATGAGAATTCAACGAGCTGTACAGTGAAATGTGAATGAAGCAAATAAAAGATAATTAATTATCGAAAAAAAAAAAACCCTCGAAGTCTTTTTGATGGACACTAAAAATCCCATTGGACGAGGAATTATTTTTAAGCGACACGGTGTGATTGTTATACGTACTTGAAATTTTGTTTATCACGTATTTAGTCGCACCGTATACACATCAACGTGAAAGCGATGATGATAAAATAATTAATTAATCAATTAAATGAGGTGTGAGTAACCCATGACGATGATAATTATTTACGTCTCTGTGCGTGACGCATCGAGATATCCTATTTTATGATGAACGATGATTTATTTTTCATTCCCAATTGATCAAATAATCACGATGACCATGCGTACTTCAAAAACGTTGTATCGCGCATGGTTCAACGTGCGTAAATTCGTAAAATTAAATGGGGAGAAAAAAAAAACCCACCAATAACCGTGAATGATGTTAATATTTATTTAAAAATTGTGTGTTATTTTTTGCGAGGCAAATATATTTTTTTAATCTCGCTGCAACATTGTCGATAATAAAAAATAATGAAATAAAAATAAAAAATTAAAAGTTTCCGGCCGGGTACAACGCATGTTATATATATATACACTTGGCAGCGGCAATCTTAATTACAATAATTTTTGTTTTGCTCTCGCAGAGGATGTAACGAGTTTCGTGTACTCGTCGAATCATTATAAAATGTCCGGTAATTTCTACATTGTATGTATTATTTTTCAAGCCACGAGGATGAATATACGATGAAGCTTTTATGTGCACGCAAATGAGAATTTTAATCAGCCAAGCGTGAAATTAGGTGGCAAAAATCAAAGTCACATCGAAGAATGAAATTTTTGCGAGAAAAAAAAAAATATTTGTTACCCGAATAATTTTAGATACGAGAGAGCGAGGGTAAAATAGAGCCCGTTAAACTCTTGTGTCTGCACAATCATTTTTTTTTTAAATTAATTAGATCATTAACGAAAAAAAAATATCGAAATATCGATCATTCGAATATAATAATTTTTTTCGTCCACATTTCGACTTTTTGGCTAATTCTTAAATTCTTCAATTAAAATTGTATGCACAAAAAAAAACGATCGAGAAGTTGATATAAAATGATTATCTTTTTTGGAAGTAAAAATAAAATGCTCAATTTAAATTAATGAGTGGAGGAACAGGGTCGATGAAAATTATAATAATTTTTTTTTAATTCTCGTTGGTGACTTACCTTGGAGAGTTTTTCGCCCTCGTGATGGGGTAAAAGTGTTCTGAGCGATTGAAAACCGGCATTGATGCTCTGCATACGACGTCTCTCGTTGCTGTTGGCGATTTCTCGCCGCATCCTCTTCTCCTGCTCCATGTGGCTACGAGGCGTGACTCTGGCAACGTTACCGTTTTGTCGGCTCAATCGGCAATTACCACCAATTGTTATTTCGCTATCGTCACTTTTAACCCTTACGAGCTCGTGTTTGGAGCTGCTATCGTCTCGCAACGTTCCGTTGCTGCTCTCACCGCTGCTGTTGTTGTCGACGATAAGCTCCGAAACTAGCAATTCTTGAGTATCGGTCACCTCGGCTAACACGATACTTCCAGCCACCGAGTTCTCGTCGATTGTCTCACCCCCACTGAAATTTATCAAAAATACGAAATATTAAAAAAACAAAAACAAAAAGTAGTATAATGAATTTTTTTTTTTTTTTATTTCACATCCTTCATTATATTATGTCCAAGTTTGGTTTTCGTAATTAAAAAAAAAAAAAAAAAAAACATGAATTATTAATTTCAGACTGTTTAAAATATTTTTCGAGAAAACGTATTTGGAAAAAAAATGGCCGTGTGTGTACTCGCGAGCTATGCAAAAAAAAAAATATATTATCTCATTTTTCCGGACATCATTTTCCTTTAAATTTTACTTCTCCCTTTCTTTGCCATGTTCAAAAATATTCTTCCATAATAATTCATTTAAATTCAACCCTTTTTTCGCATCTGCCAGGATCAATGAGAAATTTAATCGAAGCTGAGAAATAAAACGGGAGAATGAGTTTGGCCGATTCGGGTTAAAAATGAATTCTCGTATGAGAGACGAGTAGCGGATATTTGATTCATGGTGGGATAAGATGGAAAATGTATTTGACGTAAACCACAAAAAATGTTTGTGGTAAAATTGAAAAAATAAAATAAAAATAGATAAAGCTTTTAAGGAAATTGCAATTCAAAGGTCGTACAAAGAGCGAGGGGGAGTGAAAAAAAAAACAAGAAATGAAGGAACAGAAAGAGCAGAAAAAAAAAGTTAAAGAAATAGAGAAAGAGGAGGAGATCATTTGGCGCGTTTGGCAAGTCTGTCGGACGGTGGTCGGACCGTCAACCTTATCGAAAATCGGGAAATGATTCGTTTCGAGGCGAGCACTCCTCCGTACTATTTCCTCATGCAACTTCACGTCACACCAGAGGAAATAAAAAGTACGAAAATTCTTATCCTCCACTTTTCAATAAAAATAAAAATAAATAAACAAAACGAAAAATGCATGCCCTCCAACGAATTTGTTAGCTGGATAGAAATTTAAAAAAAATATCGAGTAAGAAGAAAATTCGATGGAAAAAACTTATTTGAATGATTTATTTAAACTCTGGGAAAAATTTATTTTTCGTTTCTATGGAATTTAAATTAAATGAATATTATTTTATCATTTTATTTTGCTGAAAAATCATTTCAAAAAATTGTCTACATATTTGTCTTTGATGGAGAAGCGAATCGACAAAAATTAAGAAATGTACAAATATTCCCAGTATTCCTGTGTGTGTGTGTGGCATGCTCGGTGGTTGCTGCAGTCAGGCAGACATACACGCAGAAACGGATGACAGGAAATGAACGGAATCCCAGTAGCAACCGGAGAGGATACGTGCAATAAAACGGGTGTAGAGAGAGGGCGAGGGAGGGGGTCGGGGGAATAATCGACAGTGGTGGAGTTTTGCTGCTAAAGCTTTTGCTGTATATAAAAATTGCCACTACGCACACGAAGGTTCCTCCACGCAAAGCGTTCAGCGACCGAATGCTCAAAGTGTAGTCGAATTTCGCTTGTGCAACCCCAACCACCATTACAATATTTGTGTCGGTGTATATGTTTATGTTTTTTATCATGGGAAGTTGGGAGATTAAGACGCTATTAAATATATTAATGAACATTTTATTTTTATGTAAATTTAATTTTTATATTTATTCAACTTGCATTATCAATGAGTGTTGATTTTTTTTAATCAACGTTTAATTTCAAAATTTGTTATCAATTGAATTGGTATTATTTACATATTTAATTATCTCATATACCCGTGTTAATTTTAAATGATTTTTCAGCTCGATGGAACTTAAATACGATTGGAGAAAGGGCGCAAGTGTTCGATTCATGCGATAAGGGTATATATATATATATATCATGCGATGCGATAAGGATATATATATATATATATACACGCAAGAATAGAGCTATAGCGAAGCAAATATATGCTCGTTCTCATTCATGAACACGTTTGGGTTACTATCGTGGCGTGGCCACGAACAGACGGGGCAAGGGGATTGTGTACGCACCAGCGAGGAAACGTTGGTACATCAACATATATATATATATATAACATATGCGTGGCTCACAATCAGTTGCGTATACATATATTTGTTGAATAGGGAACGATCGCGTGCATTAAAAGGAAAATTAAGGCCCTGTATTATGTATGGAGAGAAAAAAAACGAATATGAGAGTCAAACAAGAGAGAGGGAGATAGAATGAGAGAATGAGAGAATGAGAGAGAGAGAGAAGCGTGTGCATCGAAAAGTTACGAGAATGACGTGATATCGTGGACTTTGCGCGGGCGTGTGAATCCCCGTACAGAAATATGCCTCATGATACTGATGTGTGTAATATTTATGTATATATACTATATATACGTTATATATGTGAAGACTAGAGCTGCATTATATACATGACAGAAAAAAAACCTCAGACGAGTATAAAAGAGCCGATGGCGTGATGGCGTATTGTTAGAATAATACATAATTATTAATAATTCTTTAGATAATTCTACAAGAGATACAAAAAAAAAAAAGTAATATTTATGTGCAAATTTAATTACAAAGAATAAAGGAAATCACTGCGATGTGAAAAAATTAAAAAAATTTGCCGTAGAAAAGAATAATTTTTAATGAAATAACGAAGGGTGTGTAACAAAACTTGCGGTGTTGTCAATTAAAATCTTTGGAACTTGCGATGATTGTACTGAATAAAAATCTTTGGAAAAAACGAAGAAAAAAAATTATTCAAGATTTTTTTATGATCTCACTCTGTAGAGAGAACAATGAACGCATTCCAATCATCTATCAATATTATTTCTCTTTCTTTTATTCCTACATTCCTTCAATTTTTATTCCTCAATCGTTCTAATTTTTTTTTTTTTGTTTTCTCGATGTTTATCGTTCCTCGACACAATAGAAAAGTCTGAAGAAGAAATCGGCCATACAATCGAAATTGTATAATAATAACGTTTCGTGTCAACCTCGTAAATCGTCTGTGCCCATAGCTCGAGATTATAATACGCATACAGCACAATTCTATCGGTTTTATATATAGGCGTTTCACCAATATGCTATGTAATGCTTGGAAACCCCCTCCCAATTATTCAAGAATAAAGCACGTTACGAGCTACGTTCATATGTAGCTCGATTGTTTACATAACATAATGCAAGTCACGAGCGTTACCCCTTCCATTCAACCCCAATGTCATCGTTGAGAAAACAAGCTTCTCTATATACACACGTTTGAAAGAGAAAAAAAAATCCCTTATCGACTTTTAGTTTATTTATTCGGTTCTTGTTAACTGTTTTATTTTGGCTTTACTGCACAAGCATTTTTTTTTTTTTCGTTTGTTCATCCGCATCTATGATTGAAACGAAATTTTTCAATGTCTCGCCGAGTTATAGTTGGATCGTTAGTGTTATTGAGAATTCATTGAGAGTCTATCGGGCACTTTGCGGTCTGAGTGCAGTGGCCCGAGGCCTCCAAGATAAATAATTGGCTCGCCCCTTACGAAATTAAAAGGCCACCAATATATATTATATAGATGGTTTGACTCGAGAGTCCTAACCACATCTGGCAACGATCCAATTTCACGATGAAATTGTTGCAAAGACATTCGAGGAGTCTCAAAAACATTCTTCTCACCACGGATTTTTCCCCTGTTCTAACTACTTAAATAAACTTTCGGAATAAAAAAAAGATTTCTATCGCAGTGGATTTTTCGACGTCGCGCTCGTCTATTTGGCTGCTTTGGAAAATGAAATATTTATATTAATGAAAGGTGCAAAAAAAAAAAAA
>OY769908.1:3655439-3780439 GCA_963669185.1 Dyspetes luteomarginatus | reverse complement strand
AATTCAAAATTAATCATTAATCATTGAAAAATCTTATTTTAGCCGAAACAACTTTTTCTCAATAATCAATGATGATTATTCAAACTTTTGTTTATTTTTTTTTCGTTGAATTTTAAGAATTAAATAAGTTTAGCAACTTTTAGAGTGAAAAAGTTATAAATTATTTGTGCACGGTGAGCAGAGTAACTTTTTAATAAATAAAAAAAAAAAAAAAATAAGAGTATGTCATTTTCGAGTCACCCTATATAAGACAAGCGTGGCGGGGATCTCAAGGCCACTAGTCCGGGGAGTCTTTCTCTCCCTGTCAGCCGGCTTTGCGCCCTATTCGTCGTGCAGTCGTTCCTGGGCTTCGAAGTTCAGGTTCGCTGTCGCCGAATAGCCCCGCGTCGCTCTTCTCGCTTTCTCCCTATCTTACTTTAGTCTCCTCACTCTCTCTTTCTCTGTTTCTCCCCCCTCCCTGCCGGCCCCTCTCTGTTATACCACCACGTGTATTTGACCGACTGTACTATAATCATCACCGAGTTTTATTTATCCTACATATTTATATTATATATCCATATGTGTGTGTGTGCGCGCGCGCGTGTGTCTGTGAGCGCACGCGCGCGCCCGCACAAACTCCAAGTTTTGGACGTGATGAGAATCGGTTGAACGTTTGAGCCCTCTCGTGCACGCGTTTGATTCACCTCCGAGAGATTGTACACAACGGTTGAAAATTCAGATGCGTAAATCTCCCCCCAATCCATCCTCCTTTTTTTGCTACATGATATATGTATAGAGATGTGTATGCGCAGTTTTTGATACATCTCATGCACGAGCCACCATCACCCCCAGGGATATTCACCCCCATGAGAATATAAACCCCATCGTGTGTCCACTTTTAAATCCTCCAACAGGACTGTGTATAGATGTAGCTTGCATTGTTGTCAAAATGGCTTTTCTCAGCGTGAAATTTAAGCAACTGAAGATTTTTGTATGGCAATTTTTCAATTACGATAAATGAATGTTTTTTTTCTTCTTCACAAATAAAACCATCGCAAAATCGATCTTGTGACCCCAAATATCACAATTGTTGTGGTTGACCCTGTATGGCACAATTTCCATGATTTTTCACTACTTATACCATAGAAAAAAGGAAGCCTAATAGGTTTTTTTTTGAATTTTTTACATGTACAAAAATCATGGAACCGCAAATAAAATATGAAAATTTCACAATAATTAAACTCCTAAAAAATTAACTGAAATAATTAGAAGATGCGAGAGAATGAATGAAGATGTTTCAAACAAAATTGACTAAAATGCGTAGTTGTTTTTTTTTTTTTTTTTTTTACTGCGAGCGATAAATACGAGGAAACAAGAAAAGTGAGAGGAGTAGAGAGAGAGAGAGAGAAGATAAAAGGAAAGGACGAGAACGAGAGAATTTTTACGACTGACCATATTTACAGAACGAGACGATCGACCGAGCTGACGTAACGCCAAGACACGTCTATATATCCATCTTTAGCTCTTCTTTTTCTTCCTCGGTTATTTTTTCTGCCTCGGTTCTTTTTTCTCTCTCGTTCTCCCTGTCACGGATAACGCGCACGTGCCGAACGATCGTGTACGAGCAACGTGGACGAAATATATTTGCAACAGCCAGCCGAGAGATCTTCGACTATCGAACGGTTCGCCTCTTCTCGCCATTTGGGCGAGCTGCGTGCACGACATTGTATTTTCCTTTACTTTTGTGATTTATTCCAATTCTCCAAAGATTTATCATTTTAAACTCTCTTATTTTCTTCAATGGGTGGAAAAATTTACGTCGAAATATTTTTTGCACAAAAGATTTTCTCTCTCGAAGTTCACAGTAAAATGCATAGGTATATATATATGTGTGTGTGTGTTCGTGGGGACAAAACGTCGAAATTTGCCCATTTTGCGAATTTTTCTCAAGCGGAACGACGATACAATTATTGGCCATTATCTCTATACAGGCAGTCACGTAGACGGAAAAGTTTGTGCCAATAAGTGTATTTTTATTGTTTGCTCGTATGGCCAATAACTGGCACCGTTTTTTTTTTGCCTCAAAAGCGAAGGAAAAGACGAGGCAGAAGAGGAAATTTTTCGGTATATTGAAATATTCACAGCCGCAGGTATGAAAAATACGAGGACCAAGACAAATTTCATCTGGGTTTGGGGGCAAAAGGTGAATGATGACAGTGGAACAGAATGCGCGCAAATGGCACAGAGGATTCGTCTGTGTTCAAAGTCGTGCGTATAAGAGAAAAAGGACAAAGGGACGAGTCCCAAAAGTCCTTTGTGAGATTTTTTGCCTCTTGTGGCTTCGTGCTGGATTTTTGGAGAAAAATACACTCCCCGAGCTACAGGTCAGTTTTATATATATATATGAAAAAGTGTGAAATGACTGGGGAAAAAAGATGGAATCGGAAGCGATCAGTTTCGTTATTTTTGGATGATTTTTGCGAACTCTGAATGTGCAAAATACAAAAACTCAAGATGAGAATAAACATTTGGAAATTGTCGCGAAATAACTACGACAAACAACAAAGTATTCGAATACGAAAAAAAATTCTATTCGAATTAATGGCCAATGAAATTAAATTGTATAAATATGATTTAGTTTGGAAAAATATTCTTTCACGTAATAATTGAATGTGACAATAATATATATATATATATATTTGTTTTTATCAATTATTTTATACCGGATGCGAGAGAGTCGAGATTAAAATTGCGTCAACATTTTTGGGGCCTGATCGAGCCATCAGGAAGAGCACAGGTCATACAAGATTGCATTGTTGTCTGTTGTCTACTGGGCTAGAGAGGAGGAGGCAAAGTCGAGATTCAACGATGCGAGAAAGAACACGAGACTGAAGAGGCGAGAAAGAGAAAGAGAAAGGGAAAGAGAAAGAGAAAGAGAAAGAGAAAGAGAAAGAGAGAACGTAAAGGAAGTAGACGAAGAAGAGAAAGAATTACACTCAAACAATCTAAATTCCTTGCAAAGATTTTCATCTTTTTCACGCTCCCATTTGGTCCATCCACGTGCAGACACCCCCACCGGGGGAAGAAAGGGGGTGGGGCACGATGGAGCAGCTGGCCTTCGTGCTATTTTCGTTTCTCGAGTTATCGAACAGCGAGAAAAAAAAGAATGAAAAATAAAATTCGGAACCAAGTCACAGTTTGTTTTGCGCTCGAGTGAGCCTGACGATTTTACCTCGAATTGGCTACAGCACAAGTTAAAACTTATAAAAGTAGTGAGAAAGCTATTCTTTTTTTTTCTTTATAAATTTAATCATTGACTAATAAAACTTGTGTCAGAATGCCATAATGCAAACGTTTGACAATTGAGAAATTGAATTGCACTATTAGGACTTTGAGTATCAAAGTTACAAGGTACAAATGGGTTTAACGTAATCGTTATCAAGAATTTGGAAGGTTATCATTTTCTTTTCTTTGGGGAATAGTATGCTAACAGCAAGAAATTTACTTGTCGGATTTATTTTTCGCAACAGGCGATTTTTTGTCGGATTGATATATCGCAAGATTTCTATTGATATATTGCAAGATTTCTGTAGCTGTATATACCTAGGATAGTATTATCAAGATGCATTTTTTTTAATGCGAATATCTCACGAGACAGGCAAAGGGAGAAAACGAAGAAAAGGAACGAGAGAGAGAAAGTGGTGAACAGAGTAGAGGCGATGTACACGAGTCACCTAACAAGATTGTTAAATGTTAAGCAGCGGGCAGCAGGTGTTTTAAGCCCATTCCTAGACGAGGCCAAAAAAGTGCATAAGATATTTTGCAAAGTGAACAATGTCGACGTGCGCGATGCACCAACCACGACTACGAACGTTTTACTCTCATTCCCCTCGCTCTTTCACCCTTTTCCCTTCTACCCACCACAACTCGACGTTTTACTACGTAATTCGTTTTACACACGATTGCTGGCTATCGTAACGCTATTATAGTATATATATATATATGTGTGTGTGTGTGTGTGTGTAGATTTATATATGGGACGTTCCAGACCACCTCGCCCAGGGCTTATCAACCCTCGCCATTTAATTTCTTTTTAGTATTGTGCATACCAACATAAAGATAAACATCATACCAATTTTTAGATTTTCGGGGAGGAAAAGAAAATTGCTGTAAACGAATCTTTGAACAAATGCCATTAGCCATCAATCAATTATAAAATTTTCACAATAAATTCTTGTGGAAAAAATCAAAATTACTTGACTCCCTACAGATAACTCTGATTCGCGAAAAGGTGAAACAAAAAAATGGAGATTATTTTTGGTTCACTTTCAAAAATTTTGTGATATTGTCATTTTTAATAGTTCAGTTTTTTTTTTAAATTATTATTTTATAACAAAAATCATTGGTCCGATATGAAATAATAAATTATTTATTTATTTAATTCGTTAAAAATTCCTCCGAGCTCATCGTCCTTCGTCACGGATGTTTGGTCAATTCGTGTGACCTCTAGAAAACTCTATAGCCAAACTACGAAGACGATATGCATTGTGTACGAATACTTTTTGCGTGTCACCTTTTATACTTTTGTAACATTTATATTTTTCGTTTGAGTAAATTAAAAAAAAAAAAAAACTAGACGCTTTTATATATTTCAGGATTGACCTATATCCTAAAACTTTGTGGAACAAAAAACCAAAGCATTAAATAAAGAAAATGGCTTTTATTCTCTGGAGTGATCGGTGTACGAATACTTCTTACACTCACTGTATATATATAGCTTTGTACAAAACATATAACTACGTCGGAGACGACATTGCACGCGAGGCGTAGTAACCTCGAGGTCTCTACAAGACTATAATAGAGATTGAGAGAGATCGAGAGTGAAGTGAGTGAGAGGAAAAATAGCCATATAGGCAAGACCAACAACCTATAAGATAAACACACTGCGCAATTGAGTCTGTTGGCCATACGAAAGCCATATATAGAACTATACTGTCCACAAAACATTTCGCATGAACGTTCTAGTTGTTATTTTGGACAATTTATGAAGCTTTGTCTCACAATATTTCTGATACTAGTTGAGAAAAAAATCATTTTATCTTACTTCGATTGTCTAGCATGAATAAGCTAAAGAATTGGAATTGAATAATTTTTTTTTTGTTACATCAAGATAATTTTTTGTGCTCTACTAAAATTTAATGAAAAAATAAAATAGAAAATAGAAAAATTCATTTGGAATGATAGAAAAGAATTTAAAAAATTCGAATACCAACAATTACAACATAAAAATAGAAACGATTGAAATGTTTTATTTTTTATTAGAAAAATTTCGCCATAAGACGTTAACGAGGAAATTCAATTGGGTTTTGGATCAGTCATGAAACGCAAATACATGCATGTGAATATAAGAAAAGCTTCGAGAGAGGCACCCAGGTCAGGGATATGACGAAGCAACGGAATTACCACTACGAAATAAATATATATATATGAAGCTAGAAAATTTATATATATGAGGCAAAGTTTCCGACTGCAATGCTTGTGTGCGTTGTTGAGCGTGGTCAGGGAGCCAAACGACTTTTAACTTTGCACAAACTATATCGTACCTACAACTATCAATGGATGTACAAATTTTTAATTTTATTTAAAAAAAAAGATTTTTTGTTTTTTTTTTTCCCAACACCAATTTTTTAAATAAATTGTTTCAACTCCGCAAAGAAATAATAATAATAATAAATTATCGGAGCGATACTTTGATTTAATAAATAAATCGGTTTTTTCAAATTCAATAATTTTTTTCTCTCAGTATAAATGCTCTTTGCGAAAAAATTCGAGGAAAAGGGTTAGATATTATTATTTTTTTCACACGAATCTGCTGATAAGAATCTTTCGCTATTACAAAGTAGAAGGGAAAAAATATCAACTGTTTTGGCAACTTGTGTGTATAATCGTGAACACACAACGACGCTAATGATAATTGAGACTGCTGATACGAATAACGCTTCGCTTTTTTTTTCCTTTTTTTTTCGTTGATAGAGAAAACCTCTCGCAGCAAGTCACGAGTCGGCGATGATTCGCTGAATTCTTATCAACAAAACGAGACGAGTACACAGAGTTAAACGATTATATATATATATATATATATATATATATATATATATACAGCTTTGTAGGTGGCACACTACTTTGTCTGCCATATCATAAAACGACTCGACTTGACTCTCTCTCTCTCTAGATCTGGATTAATACAAATTTGTTCCCAGGCTCTAGCTCATTTATATCGACTATAATGCATTTTTTCGTCGACCTATTGCATCATTTTTCTAGATATCGAATCCCTATCTATTGAGCTGCTCGAGTAATTTTTCTCATAGGTGTAAAGTGAAAAAAATGCAAGAATAATGAGTAAAATTAAATAAATTGAATTCCCTATTTTCTAGGGTTTTTCCCCACATTCCAGTTCGATAATTTAAGATTTCTTTAAATTTATTCGTGATTAAAAAAAAAAAAAAAAAAAATTGTCAAATCTGCTAGAAACTCGTCTTTAGCTCGACATAAAGGGTTGGCATCTATTTATTTTGAAAAATTCAAAAAAATTCTTAAGGCTCAAACTAATGCTCTCGAAACTTTATGGCAAAAGGTGTTTAATGATAGTCCATTTAAAGTTCAGATTATTAATTGATAAGATTTTTTTTTTTTTTTTTGCTTTTTTCAGCTCAAATGCTGAAAAATATTTTCTAGCAATTGAAGAAAGAAAATGGAGTTAACTCGATCAACATGAAAATACGACAGGTATGCAACGTGCATCGATAATTTCATTAACGCTTCATACCCATATTCGACCAAGGACAAATTGACCGAGATATAATTGACCCTTTGGCCGGAGCATTTTGTTTTTTCTTCCTCTTGTACAATTTACTTGCAAAATAAAGCTTTTGCATCCTCGTCGATTATTATTATTATTTTAAATTCTCGTTCTTGTAAATCCATTAAAATATAATGACGTAAAAAAAAAAACTCATTAAATATTATATCGTACATTTGCACCACGTACCAGAAAATAAAAAAAAAACATTCACGTGGTTCAAAGTCGAAGGATAAATATATCTTGTGAAATGTCTTGAGATGGATACATCATTTCCTTTTTTTGCATGTCCTCTCCTTTCAATATTTTTTTAAATAAAAATAATAAAAAAAAGATAAAGTTGAGTAATTGTTAAATTTAATAATTATGAAAAAAAAACAATTAAATTAATTTTATTTATCTAAACTGCACCGATAAAAAATACACGATGATGTTGAATAAATAATAATAAAAAATAAAATAGTTCTAGAATGGACTCAAAACAATTCCAACAAGAATAAATAAATAAATAAAAATAATCATAAAATTTCGTGTTTTTAGTTCAAGACTGAAAATTTTTATTGGATTGACCGCGGCAGGGGTTAAAGTGCATCGACGTGCGTTCTCCTTTGGCGATGAAAATATGTAAACAAGAGTGGAGCGAGCACACGGCGAGTCAACCGTCGTCGTTGTTATGTGTCGTTGCTGTGTTTATAAGCTATAATATAACAGCGCTGTGAGCCTGCACGAGTTATTTATAGAAGTCGATTATTGTGCAACAAACGACAGGCTTTACGTAACTCTCTTCGTACGCGCGAATGTCTCGCTTTTACCAAGCTGTATCTACACACGTGTATATGACGATGACACAACATCGACATAGACATCGACGACGACGACGGGCGACAAACGAAGATTCACCGAGCTCTATCGACATCGCGTTTTGTCGGTCACTCGGACCACCTCGCGAGAGAGTTAATACGGGAGAAAATTTTTCTCAATCTGCCTTTTTTGTTTTTTTTTTTTTTTTTTTCAAGGTAAATATAAGGAATTTTGATAGTAAGTCACGAGACTCGTTGCAGCATCGTTATTATAGCGTTAAAAAAAAATTGTTTCGTGCCAAGCATTTGTTATTATGCTCGAGAGGTGCGTTGACCTAGACTTCTTTTTTTATTTTTACGAATGAATTTTATTCTAAAAGGTGTGAAGAGGTTTTTTGAATTGAATAAAAAAAAAAGAGGAAAGAACAAGAAAATGAGACAAACATATATTATACTTTGAATAAAAATAATTTTTATCCTTATTTATCGATTATTTTCATCATTGATTTAAAAATGAAAATAAATGTTTTAGCATTCTTTGTAATTGATTGATTTTTTTTTTTTATATTAAAAATAAAAAGTCAAATAAATTTGAAAAACAAAAATAAAAAATATAATCACTCAATGGGTTAAAAAGATTTTTAAAAAAATATTTTTTAGAGGAGAAATATTTGAATGAATGAAAAAGAGCAAGAGAGATGAAAGAAAATACAGACAATATTTAACGAGTGTAGGAGAGAAGACACCGTGAATTATTGTCGACAGTGTCGAGCCCGCGACTCGTAGAGCGTTTTTTCTTTTTCTTCTTCTTGTTTCTTTTTCTTTGCGAGCCCTACACGACTGTCTATGCAAAGTGATGCCAACTTTCGGATAAGATTTCTCACACAACGGCAAAAGCATACGCCGAGAGAGATCAATTTTATACTTTTTTTCCTACTTCTTATTTATAATTTTTTCTTCTAGCTTCGATTATAATTTTCGTTATTGTAATTGGCGAGGTAATGACGATTGTCAAACAACGAAATATCAATTTTCCCTCAATTAAGATTCTCTAAATATAGAATATTATCGTATCCCTCAGTAATTTTCTACATAAAATTCAGGCTGATTTAAAAAAAAAAAATCCAACGATGCCAATAAGTGAGAAAATTAAATTAAAAAAAACGAATAATAAATTAGAAAAAGTATTTTTTTTTCCTACTAAAAAAAGCATAAATCTGAGTTGTCAGAGTGGAAAAAAAATATACTTCACCGATAAAAGTTGCATGAAGCAAATGGTTATGGATTTACGTTCGCTGACAAACGCGTGGCAATTGGGAGGCATGAAATGTCGAATTACGTCGAGTTCGAGCGATCGAGTCGCTCTCTACGTATATATATATAAAAAAAAAAAAAAGAAAAAAAAAGTGCAAGAGATAGAAGAACTCGCCCGAGTCTGGCAGCCGCCGGCCGGCTTCGAAAAACAGCTGAGTCAAGCGTAAACTTTACTACGAAGTGATATTTCCTTCGGGCCGCGGGCGAGAGATAGCGAGAGAGAGAGAGAAACAGCGAGGCGCCTGACGCCGAGTCATCGTAATTCGCTGTGTATAAATACCGAATTTATTCGCGTTACGCGTCGACCATTTCTATTCTGTATATATAGTAGTAGGCCAACAGCCGATCAATTATTGACCACCCCTGCCCCCATTATCGGGCCTTCCCTGTCCATTATTCAAATACCCCCCCCCCCCCCCCAATTTCTGGACACAGCGATGGCGAGATATTTTTCTTATATATAGATATATTTATCATTCTGTACAATATTGACTCGCCAACGATAATACGTAACGTGCCAATCACTAATTAGTAACGCTTCAATAATTCCGAGGTAACGATCGTCGGTCGTTTGTAAAACAAAGAAAAATCAGTACTGCAATGCATTGTTTTTCTCTCTCTCTCTCCCCCCGTTTCTCTCGCTCGTCAATCACGATCGATTATATATTATCCATTTCGAAAAAATTCAATTTTACGAGCATCAAACGATTTCGTCAAGTCAAAAATTTCATTGGAAAACTTTACAAGGCCACGATAGAGAGCGACAGGCACGAGGAATTTTCGAGGTAAGCGAAAAACCCAACCGAGACGCGTGAAAAGAAAAAAAAACAGAAAACGTTGCTTATCAGATTTTCAAAATAGAAAGAAAAAAAAAGGAATAGGTTTGACTTGGAGAAATAAAAAAAAAATCCAGTTGGCGATAAATGCTTAAAAATTTTTTTTAACAATTTTATCGAGGATTTTTTTTTTTTTTTTTAATGGCGTTACAAAAATTTCTGAGCGCCAGCTAGTTATCTGGGGAGAAACGATAATACCAAGTATTTGCGGCCGGCGCGCTCAAACGCCGAGAGAAGAGAGAGAGAGAGAGAGAGAGAAACCGGCTCTCACAAAATGCCAGAACACACATGGCGGCCAGTTCTCGAGCAGCCGTCGGATCCGTGCGAAAATGTAATTTCGCCGGCGCAGCTCGCAGTCTTCTCTCTTCCCTTCGCTCGCGCTCATTTTTTTTTCCATCGCGAACCCCCAAAAACGATAAATCGGGCTCACAAACTTGTACAATAAAATGGGGATAAAACCAGAGCGAGAAAAAAAAAGTGTTGCGTATTTATTACAATGATCGTAATACACGCACATGCTTATATATATATATTGTATATATAGATAAAAATAATTTAAAATGGACGCTCACTCACCTACACAATTCGGCCTCTTGTTCCTCGCTCGTAGCCTCGACGATTTCCTCAATCAGAATCCTTTCGTCACAATTTCCAAACACTGACATACCTACAGCACGATCGTTTAATCCGTGATCAAACACGAATTCAACGACACCTCTTGCCGATTTTATTTTCACCCCGATATTACGAACGTGCGATCACAAAATTTTTATAGTTTAAAAAAAAAAGAAAAAAAAAACACAATCTTTTTTTTTTTTTTTTTCAATCACTTACACAATCGCGAGTCGTGATAACTTTTTTGCTATTTCTTTTTTTTTTTTTTACAGTAAAAATGTCTTTTCCGACTACGAGCAGCCGCTTCCGCGAGAAAGCAGCGTGCAGCCGCTCGCCCGTCAATCAAACGACCAGGCACTGTCGCGCACCACACACGCCCACACACGTAATTCTACCGGCCCCCCTCCACCCGCCCCGAAAAAAACAAATGACGAATCAACCAACTCGCGTCACAATAACGACGTTTCGCTTTATTTATTTATTTCTAAACAAAAAAATAAAAAAAAGTATTGAAGGAAGTTGGTGGAAAAAAAAAAATGAAAGGAATTTTTTTTCGTACTTTATAAACTTTTTTGTGCTATTGCGATACTTTTTATCACAACAATAAAAATCCCTTCAACTGGAAATTTATTAGGTTCGGTTGTGCAAAAAAAAAAAAAAAAAAAAAAAATGATATTAACTCGTCCTCGAGGACAGCGACTCTCCGCGCGACGAGACACACACAACGCCCCAACGCGTTTTCGTAATGGCGATCTTTGGCGGGAAACAGCTGAGGGCCCCCACGACGCCGCAAACAGAGAGAGAGCCTGAGAATCACTCCGCCGCCGGTACCAGGAGCGTAAACATTTCGGGTTCTTTGCACTGGGGCGACATTTTTTTTTTTTTTTTTTTTTTAGTTCACCAAACACGAGCTACCCACGTTTACCTATAGATGCGATATTATCGTTACACACGCACACAGGTGTAATCTCGGCACACCACCACTTTATATGTAGACAAATACACCGAAAAACGGGGGAAAAAAAATTAAAAGAAAAAAAAAAACATTAAAGTTCTCTTTTCACGCACCACC
Organism: Dyspetes luteomarginatus; assembly: GCA_963669185.1. Classification (NCBI taxonomy): domain Eukaryota; kingdom Metazoa; phylum Arthropoda; class Insecta; order Hymenoptera; family Ichneumonidae; genus Dyspetes; species Dyspetes luteomarginatus. The sequence continues at coordinate 3,768,961 of OY769908.1, read as the reverse complement.
AAACTTTTGGCGACAAGTTAACATTTACTTTTCCTGGCGTAATATCCACGGGCCCTTTTCGTCAAATTAAAAACAGTCGATAAAGGGAACTATTTGTCACTGTGTCACACTTTTTATTTCCCGGTTATTATTGTTTTTGTTATTTATTATCACTGTTTGTTCAATGATTTCGATGTCGTTCGAGGATTCTCTCGAGTGATCGATATTTCAGTCCGGTAAGCTGTTTTTCGTACACAGCAACGACCATCATGTTGCGGTCAAACTGCTTTGAGGTTAAGAATCGGTATTTTGTTATTTATTTATTTATTCGCGCACAAACACGGGAGGTAAACACGTGCCGAAACTCGATATTTTTTTTCACGAAGAGACTCGTAAGTTTTACGATTTTACGCGCGCACTCACGCGGATATGCTTTTTGTGCACGTATATTTAAGTATGACGATGCGTAAAAAAAAAACACGCTTTCAGTAGCAGGTGGTCCAAGCGTGTGAAAGGCTCGTACGAGATAACTTGGACGAGAAAAAAAAGATTAGCGCAAAAACACTACAACGCTAATTGAGAGTATATAATATGATGATTAATGTCACAAGTCACGTAATAATCAAACTATAAACACCGGTGCACACGTTGCTCTCTCGTCGTGCGGCGACAATGTCTCTTGTCTCGTCGTCAGGTTTACTGAACGGTGCTGCGCGCGCGCGCGGTAAAGAGGAAGCGAGATAGAGAGCGGTAAAAAGTGGTGGGAGGTGGCGCGTAGCAGCGGCGGAGAAGGGAACTATACCACTATACGTAGTTGCTTCTGCCCTGAACATCTCACTAATCCTACTCTGTTATGATAATACGTAATATTAATATTTGCAATGTCCTAATTTTAATAAAAAATGCCTCAAAAAATTATTTATCTTTCATGGTTGTACAAACGATTGCAACGATAGATATGGTATTATTATATTGAGGATAATATGGTGATATTTCGCGGAACTATTTTTACGTCGCGTACGTTTACGCTAGAGGATTTCTACGGCCGCGCGGGAAACATCTGCCAGCTGGCCGACGCCCCGCCCATACAAATACGCCAGACTTTACCCCCGCTATCCCTCACCGGCCCATTGCCGCCTAACCGTCGTCGGTCTCTTTTTGTCGTTTTACGAGAAATCGTGTTATGTGTGTATATCCGTACACTCATACGATTATATCACTGTTAAAACACGTAGTACTACCAACGAAGCTCGCGAGTACACGAGTTTGCGCAAAACTCGCACGGCTGATCTGTAGAGTCGTAGTACACCCAGTCAGCCATTTTTTCAACCCCTTCCCCGCTATGCCTCTTGGTCAGTATACTTTGATTGAGGAAACCGCCCCGCTAGAAATATTCGAGCGTTACATCCGGTCCCGTTGAAAATCTGCAAAAATCCTACAGAGGAAAGTCAGGGCCCTGGTGCAGTTTCAACGGGGCCTTATGTAGCGCTCGATATTTTTTTATGAGATTTGACTCTACGCGGACATGACTCGTTGATAAAAAAAAATCATTATTTCCGGCCAGCGTTCCCCTTACCCCTCGTTTTATATTATATAGGAAAAGATCGTTCCAACAACGAAATCTCGTTTTACTCGTCAACTAATTAATCTTTACTGCAATTTCAATTTTTTTAGTAAGATGCGCGTTTTTTATAATCGAATATGATGGAGGAAAATTTGATGAAAGGTTAGGTTGGATAGGACGCTTTCGGAGAATTGAAGCATACGTACCGATAAAAGGGAGTTGATTAATTCGTCGATCTTAAAACTCTGAAGGATTTTGCAGGGATGAAAAAATTACGCTCGGCATTCCTTTGTGAATTTATGGAAGAGTTTTTCTTACGGAAAAATGTAATATTGCGGTACTTGTCTGTAGAAAAATGCACGCGGCGGCGGCGGCGTCTGTTGTTATGCGCTGTGCGATACTGCGACTTTTGCCGCATCAGCAAACGGTGCTTGACGCGCCACCTAGCGCACGCGTCATGAACCAGTTTGAATATCTCAATTGCGGGAAATTCAAACCTTCAAACATTGCAGCTGATAATCGAGGTGTATGAAACGATGAAGCTTTTATTTTTTTTCCCAAATACTCGGCCCATGCAGTGTCGCCTCATTTTCTAAAACCTTTTATACAAGAAACGAAAGATTACGTAATTGTTGAAATCGACAATTTCAAAAACATTCAACCACATTCTTTGATTATTAATAATTAAAACATGCAAAGAACGACCATTTATGAACAAAAGTTTTCTTTATGAACAAACTTTTCGCTGACCGTATGGCTCGCAAAGAATCAGGCCCCTATAATTAACTTTTTGCCCTCGTCATGACCTGGGTCCGCTTTCCTAAATTTGCTCCAAGGAGCTGGAAAATGCTACAGTTTAATTTATTATTATAACTTTTCAGCAACTGGGAGTTTCGGTAGCCAAATTAAAGTAAGGTAATATTTAGGAAGAATATATAGGCTGTTATCGTCCACTGCCTTTTGTTGGGCACTTGAAATAAATATTGCCAAAATTTAGGAAAAATGCCCTTGATCCAATTTTTGTTTAGGGATCTCGCTAAATGGTCGCAAACTTCGAGAGCCCTACGTGAAAGTTGAATAATGTTATGAAGCTTTTTTGTTTATAACACAAACGAAACAATAAACTCATATGATTATTGGCTAAATAATCATCGCGGTATATATAAGTGTAAAACATTTATTTGTAATCAATCTCTTTTCATATTATATATCTATATAAAAGAAAAGAAATCTATGTACGATATATAAATTGACAAATAAACGATCTCAAAGGACATTGGGTACAGTTCATATTTATCCTACGAGTGTTTCTTCTTTTTTTTTTTATTTATAAATACTGCAATTGTAACTCTTGGCACGATGCCTAAAGTCTCGCATTCTCGGAGGAAAAATTAAAAACATCACCTCGGGATAAATTCTAAATGCTAACTAAATTCAACTTAATGGATGACTTAAATTTTACATGTACATTGCGTTTTAAGGGCGTTCTGTACGCTAAGACATCTCCGGAAATAATGAGAAATTTCTCCTACGCTCAATATCGTTTTCACTTGAAAATCGTTTGTCTGTGTGTGTGTGTGTGTGTGTATTTTTTTTCCTTGCCTAACTACATTGACATTTTGCTTGAATAATTTTTTTTTTTATATGGATAACAATAATTTTTTTTTTCGTCTTAAATTGTTATATTGCGCAATTTTTAAGATTCCAGTGGCACACGTAGCCTTATAATAACTGTATCCTAAATACAGTAAAATTCGATTACTAACCGAGATGATAAAAAGAAAAAGTAATTATTCGAAATATTAATTGCGATTATCGGTAATATCCGTCTAAAAACCGAATCAATTTACCTTTTCATACTCGATATTTCTCACATCTGATATTTGATTGAAATTTTTATGAATTTCCAAGGACTTGTCTCGATGAAAGAGTTGATTAGAGCAAAGTCGACTCGAATAAATTATATCCAATTGAATTAAATTAAGAAAAGAAAAATTAAAAAAGAAATCATAAATGAATGAAAAGAGAATCTCTATTTTCTTCGCATTAATTTTTGTTGTCTCCGTAATCGGATAAGATTGAAAGGGATTTTTTTTTAGAATCATTTAATTGCGATTGAAGAACTTTCTCGATGATGAATAAATAGATAAAATTAGTCTGTTTTTAGAGGTAAAGAGGCACGGTACAAAGTATGACTGATTTGATTCGTTGGATTGGTTAATAAACCGTCTCTGTTACTAATATAGGATTGGTACGAAAAGTATTCTGATATTCGATGCATCGATCGCAGTTTTCTCATTTGTTTTTTTTTTTAATCTTTTTTCTATATGGAAATTTATCGTTTTGAATTTTGCAAATGGTATCAGCTGTGATAGGAAAGCGCGATATTTTTTTAATAATACGATATATATATACTGCGCCAATATAATATATACAGTGTTGAAAAACGCTTGCTCAAATTTGTTCATATTTACACATAGACGTTCACGCATAGTACTCTCTCTCTCTCTCTTTCCCTTATATTTCTTATCTCCGTGATGGGATGGCATTTAACGTTTTTTTTTATTGAGTCCCGAATATGAGATATTCTTTTTGCCCATTTGTCTCATTGTTTGCGACGACTTTAAGGTAGCTAAAAACTAGTGGAACGAGTGCTAAATTTTGTTAATTTGTTTTAATAGTTTACATACAAAAATGTTTGATAATTCGCAATGTTCTGTATCATATAATTTATGTAATTAGAATTTGGAAATAAAATAATAGCAATTCATTATCAAGTACATCGATACCAATGTTTTAAATGTACTTTTTATGGCAAGTTTTTCTCGAAGAATAATCCACACTTTTTCTTTTTTTTTTTGCATAGGTCAGTTGAGTAATTAAAAAAAAAAAAAAAAATTAGCACTCATTGTATTCGTAATTTTACTGCCTTTAAAATATTATTTCTCATTTTCACGAATAATCAAACTTCTCCCATCTGGAGGATAATTATTGCAATCTTTTTACTCGTAAATTAAAACACGCTGACCGATGCATCTCTTAGTTAAATCTTGTAAGATATTACTTTTAAGCACGAAATTGCATTAGTAAAATCGCCATTTCTCTTTTTTTCCATTCCAGAGGCAGATTGTAAGGAAGGAATATTGTTAAAAATAATCCACGTATTAATAAATATATACATATATGTCTGATACATATATACGTGTGTGTTTTGTAAATGCAGGTGAGTGCAATGTACGTAATATACATTGGTCTACTTTTTTTATACACGAATAATGAAAATAAATTCATGAAGAAAAAACGAAAAACCTAAAAGATTTGACTCTTATTTCGTAAAATAACTAAAAAAAATAAGAATATCTCGAAATTTTCGAATATTTATTGACGAAATTTGCCAATCAAAGGAAAAATCTTCGACCTCTCGGAAAATGGCAGTTACGTAAAATTTATAATTACTCATTAATCATTAGATTTTTTTTGTAACGTAATTATACATAAAGAAAAAGAAAAAAACATAAAGAGATTCGATCCATTCTCGTTTACAATGCCCGAAATATCGTCTCGGACAAATTTCTCCTGTCTTGAATTTGTCCTGATCGATAATGGATAAATCGATCGTGTTACTTGAAACACTCTCGACCACTTGAGATAATTTAATTTTCTAAATTCCATTATTATCATAATGATGTACAAAATATTGCGCACAGAACTTGGGGGAGTTGAGGTGAGGTTGGGGGGGTGAAAAAAAAGAAAAAAATTAATTACTTACACGACCGTAAAGTAAAGCTTATCTGTAGTCACACGCCTTACCTGTAAATCCATGTTTTTTTTTCTAGCCTAACCGCGTTTTCTCTCTCACTCTCTTTCTCTCTCTCTCTCTCTCTCTCTGCAATAGTAAAACTCACCAATCGCTATTGTTAGCTAACCCCTCTCTTAATTCTCGGATGTTATAATAATTTTTTCATTCCTAATTTTAATCTCTCCTGAGCTGGATTCACTTTGATTTTTAATTGTTGTATGAGGTCGTAAATCTTCAATGATGGACCAACCTTGAAGCCAGTCAAGTCGATTATTTGATCCTTGGTGAGAACTAGCAACATTTTTCCATCAATTTTTTCCTTGCTAAAATTGTCGCAATAAGTCGCGCAATCGTTAACCCGCAAAAATTGAGCAACGTCAAATGCGTTCCATTCACCGGGCACGAGTTCGCCATTATCCGAATTTCTGTGTATTCCATCGGCTAGCCTGGGAATATATTTCCCACTCCCGGAAGTTACCTAAAATTCAAACAAATGAGAAATTATTAATTATTTAATAAAAAAAAAACAAATAAATTGTCAATAATTTTCGTTGAAATTCTAATTGACTTTATTTATGAAATTTGAAAATTAAAAAAAAATTATATATATAGAATCGTACATTGATATACGAGGTCGCTGTTCTCTCCTTGGGCGGTGGTGGACTTTGAATTTCGCTCGGTGTTTCATTGACCAACGATTGTCCTTGTCCGCTAGTTGGACTTGGCAGAGTTTGATCAGGACCCGCGGGTTCCTGAGCAGTTTCCGGTTCCCTGCTGCCTTGCTCGGGCAAACTCTCGAGATCGCGATCTCTCTCGATTTTCGTGCCCTGAGCGGGTTCGAGTTCGCGTTCGCTCTGATGTTCGCGTTCGCGTTCGCGTTCGTTGTGGCGTTCGCGCTCACGCTCGCGTTCTCGCGTCATACTCGTGCGCTCGCTCGGTCGTTGCAATATATTTTTCGCGCAAGCTAATTTAGCATTTTTTTTTAATTTTCGCTTAGCTTTACGTTTAAGGCCTCTTGGTGTTTTAACTAAAATTCATAGAGAGAGAAAAATAAGTTAATGAGAATTTAAGTGGTTAAAAAAATGATTTTTTCTTTATTTTTTGTCGATAAAATAAGGAGGAAAATAATACTCACCGGTAGGACTAGTGTTTTTTGTAACGAGAACACGGGGCCCTTCGAGCTTGTGATCAACGAGATCGCACCAACCGACTGGATATATATCGGGACTTTGACAATCCAACCATTGATCGTACTCGTCCTCCCATCCATCAAAATGTACGCGCAATAATCTACCGATAACCCTCGTGATTGTTGCAACGCATACCAATCTTGGATCCATTAGATCGGCAGCCTCGAGTCTCATACCTTCGATAAATCCGTGCTGTGGAACTTCCTGGAAAATCAAACGAACGGTTTATAATAAAACGTTTATTTTATTCGAGTACATTTTTTTTTTTTTTAATCGCAAAGTTTTCACTCTATATTATTCTATCCTGTTTCTATTTTATATTTGATTACAATAGATCTTTATCTGATTCAGACTTTTATCTTTTTTTAATGGATCAAAGCAGATTTAAACTTTCTTCTGATAGAAAACGATTTTTTTCCAGTAAAGATTTTTTTATAGAAATTTTAATGAATTTACCCGATTGAAGAGTTGAATCGGCGCTGGTACAGTATGGGTTTCAGTGAGATAATTGTCCCATGTAAAAGTTGTAGGATCGTATCCTTTTGGTGGCGTTAGAGGTAGGCCATGCTGAGAGCAAAAACCAATTGGAAATATACAGGGTGAAACGGAATTATAACAAAACCAATCGGCACCGCTCGCATCCTCGTCGTAGCTGTCGATTCTAATCATAATGTAATCATCCTTCAAGACTCGCATGACTGTAGCTGCGCAAATTGATGACAAATTTAATGGATCAATAGCCTCAATTTTCATTCCTTCTCTAAAAGTGTAGCCAAGATGCAAATGATGATTTTTTGGCACATGAAATAGTGTCTCGGTTGAATCATCAGAGCATAATTTAGTCTGATTGACACGTTCCATATACTCGGGATAAGCATCGAGTGTTTGTCCAATTCTTTTTGCCCAACCAACCGGATGTATCAGTGGTGAATCCTCGTGGCACCAAAAACCATTGTCCTCGGGTGACGAGTCGTAATATCTCACGTGCAAACGTTTACCTACGATTTTTTGTATCGTCGCAACTTTAACTTGTGATATTCGATTTTTATCAACCACCTCGAGATGAAGACCACAACGAAAGCGTGATTTAATGCTATCGTTAACTTTGTTGTAAAAATTCGTTGGCAATGTTCTCGCCCCGGTTAAACGACGCATTAAAAAATCCTTCCAGTCTTTGTATTTGTTCGCTATTGCTAAGAAACAAAAAAGATTTAAAAAAAAAAGGGCGTAACCTTGGTGATTGTGTATAGTCGTTTATTTTTTTAATATTTTTTTTTAGCTTTTACTCACTATTTGGTGGTATGAGAGGTTTCCCGATTGTCGCACACCAGCCAACCGGATGTATGTCGTTTGAGCATAATGAGACCCAAAAATCTTTCTCGGAATTGTGACCGAAGCCCTCGTACCTCAGCAAAGCACGATATCCCGATATTCTAAGTACCGTAGCGACCCAAAATGAATCGGGAAATGCCTCGCAAACCTCGTCACAATCCGTATTTTCAACTTCAACTTTCATTCCCACCGTTATGTTGTCCCATATTTCCGATATTGGCGCCTAATCATGACAAACAATTATCATTATTATTATTCTTGTAAGTTAAAGTGAAAAAAATGGTCATTACGTCAACTTTTCTAGATATTTTTTGGATGAAAAAAACAAAAATTTCCGTGTCTGATAAATTTTCTAAGATGCCAAATTTTTTCATCATAATTTCTCAGTAAAATATTAAGTTAATAATGGCCATTTGGAGAAATTTCGTGTCTAACTAAACAATTTAGACAATTTACTGACGTGCTTGAAACAGGAAACTGGAGCAGCGCAAAATCCAGTTTCTGTAAGTTGTGGCGTCCAATCGTAAGATCCAGCCATTTCCGCTGTTCTCTTTCGTCTGATCGGCAGATCCTCGGGCATTAACGTTTCCGTCACGACTGTCTCAAATTCTCTCTTCTTCACGACAAGCTCGTTAGATTCAATTTCAACGGGCTTTAATGGCTCCTTGAATGAATAATTCATTAATTTTTTTTCAATTTTATTCACAATCAAATAAATATAATAAAATTTGATAAAATTAGCAAACTCACGTCTTTCTTTATTGTTTTTGCCTCGTTTGGCGAGGCTGGATTATTCGTCAGTGTTGATGGATCAACCGAATGCGACGGACTGTAAGTCGAATCAGCCGTAGGAGCGGCATGCTCGGATGAACGAGCACAAGCTCTGCTACAAAATCTTCGTTCTTTCGTGTAGAATGCGTGCTTGACGCCTATAGCACCGCATTTCTCGCAAACAGCTGGAATTTTTTTTTTTTGAAAAATAATAAAAAATAACTTAAAAAAAAAACGAAAGAAAAATTATTAAATAAATTATGTGTTCGTACCTATTCCATCCTTTCGTATAGGTATAAAGTTGAGATCGGTGTGAGGCTGATAGGCTATCGGTGTTTTTAAGACTAGGCCAGGATGTTTTATCGGCTTGATTTTTCTATTGCGATTGTCCTGCGTTGTTTGCGTCGCTGCATTATTTACCACTTGCTCGCGTTCCTCATCACCCATATAATCCTCCAGAGTGAGATATTCGCTCATTTCCGAATCGTCGACTTGTGGATCGTATTCCTGAATTTTTAATATTTTTTTATTTCTTGTTAAATAAGTTTTTTTTTTTTGAAAATTTCATATTTATTGTCAATGTTTTAATTTTTTTGTTTGTTTTCTAATTACTTGTTGCATGTCCTGAGCGTCAACGGCTTCCATAGCCTCATCGGGTTCCGAGCATTCATTGGGAAATTGCGTGGGCATGTATCTGACCATTGTGGTTGGTGCTATTTGATGATTTCTTATATCGTCAAATGTGTGAGAGTTATGTGTGAAAAATGGACTCTCAGCTTGACGTGGATCCAACATTAGCTCGTGAGTTGGTTCTCCGTGAACCATCATATCGCCCATCCATACCATCCCCAGTTCGGGCATACCAGGGATGGACGCGTAAACTGAATTCATAGAAAGACCCATTCCTGATTTGCAAATCAAAATTATAAAAGCCGTGAATGAAAAACAAACAAAAAAAAAAAAAAAACAAAAAGAAACAAAAAAAAGTAAGCAGAATTTTATGGATTTATAAAAATTGAAGTAAGGAAATCAGATGGATCAAGTTCGACTTCTTTACGTCCAATTTTCAACATCACAGTCTAATAAATTAAAACTCTAATTATAAACAGATTGAAAAAACATTGACAAGATGATTTTTGAAACTTATACAAACACCCATTCCTGAATTTACAAAGCAAAATTATATAAGTGGTGAATGAAAAATTAAACGAAAAAAAAGTAAGTACGAGTTTCGGAATTAAAAAAAAAAAACAAAAAAAAAGAGATATATATAGCAGATGTACCGATTCTGGCCATCCTATTTTTATCTAATTAACAAAGCTCTAATTAAAATCCAATCCAAAAAATTGCATAATTTTCTAGATTTATACAAATGGTATTAAAATATTATTATGAGAATGCGGGAAATAGAAAATGAAAAAGAAAATTATAGTGGAAATAACTATAATTCGTACAGAGGCCAAAATCGGTGGATTCTGAGTTTCATCTCAACAAATATTTTTTTTTTTAGTGTTTATCCACTTCTAGATCTGACCAAACTTCATAAACATTGAAAATTTTCAATGTTTATCATTTCTTATAGCTCGAGAAGAATAAATGAAACTGAACATTGGCAAATTTTATTACTAAACTAAAAGTAAACTAAACTTTGTTATATATTTGAAACTGGCAGAAAGTTGCCCATAATTAAAGTTGACTTGACAACATTTTTTAAATAGTTTAATTGTTTATAAAAAATATTGCAAAAATGATGAAAAAAATTATAATGGAAAGTTTAATTTGAGTTTTCAAATATATTCACTTTTCACAAGATTTTTCGATATTTTTCTCCTCTGTATTCAATAATTTTTTTAAATAGACAATTATTGAAATTTTTAGATGTGCAAATTATTCTTTCACAATATTTTTATCCATGTATCTCAGTCCAAAAGTGGATGAAAAAAAAAATCATCAAGTACTCAAAATCATCAGCAAAAGATTTGGCATGGTTTACAAAAATTATTAATTAATAATAAACAATCGGTCAATTGTTGATAAAAAAAAGTATAATATTTTTTGATCACATTCGTCGCATATCATTATTATAATACAAAAAGTAATTAAATTTCATAGTGCATAAATAAGTAAGTAATAAATAAATAAATAAATAAATAAATAAATAAATAAGTTGAAAGGGTGAAACAGACTGAAATTGTGCAATTTTGATGCAAAAATTAAGTGAAAAAAATATTTTTTAAATAGTGCGAGGTACTTGGTTACCCCAGTGTGCCGTTGATCGCTAAAATTATGGAAAAACAACCACATAGCCGTTAATCTTGAAAAATATATTGGCACGTTTTATCTCAATGAAAATCTCGTGTGACGCGAATATTAAATCAGGTTTTATCATTGAGAGCTAATTCAAATGAGGAAATAATATTTTCGAGCAAGTATAAATAAATTTCATGTAAAAATCCATGTGGTAAATTAACGAGCGGCAAAAAGACAAGGAATCATGTTCCTGGAACCGACGCCAGGCGTCCCCCTCACCGCCGCAAACGAAACTTTCATAATTTAACCTTTTTTTTTGCGAGAAGGAAAAATTCGCATCTTTTGACAAGATCCGAGAAAGACAAATATGGAAAAGCCACAATGATAAAACGCAACGATTGTGGGAAAAAAACAAAATAAGGCGAAAAAAAAAAAGAAAAAAGAAAAAAACAATTGGCCGGCATACGTGCGACTCGAGTGTTTACGAAGAAAAAAAAAACGGAATACGAACCATTGGGAGCCTGCATGTCCATGACAAAGGTTTTTCCGTGGGCAATGTCGACTCCTCTTTAAACCCGGTATTACCGCAATCTTCGTCTCTCGGAACGCGGACACTTAATACCATTTAAAACGTTGAACATTATCGTCGTTAATAACTCTTTTCACGCTTCGTTGAAACACTTTGAACGCAACGAAAAAAAAAAATTACATCCTTCTCTCTCACGACATTACCGAACAATAGGGCAAAACATTGGGCGGCAGGCCTGCTTGCTTTGCCCCCATTTTAATCCCCACTACTGCGATTTTGGCATCGCAGGGCTGTCAATCTTTCGTACTGATTTTTAAAAAAGTTGGTGAAACTGCAGCTGCCACCACCAGAGCTTGAAGTTAGCTGCTAGTCTTATGAGATTTTTACACTAGCGCCCTTTATCGGCATAAAAAGTTACTATTATGAAATTTAAATTACAGTTTACTTTTTTTTTATATGTACAAACGCATACATACCGGAAAATTTATTTGTAATTATACAAATGATAACGATAGCAACAACTTAATATCATAGGCAATGCGTATTTATTTCTACATCATCAAGGTAGCGACTCGAGACATTCACGATGCTCACAAGGCGATGCGCCAACTAGTGGCAGAAATCGGAACCCTTGACAGGAGGCTCGAGACTACGATAAACAGTGCGCGGCATAGGAGCTTGTGGGTTTATTTGTTGTTTTTTTATTTTTCGGATGATGAATGATAGATTGTTCGATGCCAAATGGTAAATAAAATGGTGTACAAAATGATATGCATGGAATAGTCGATGTCATCAACCGCTGTTATTAACAGGTCTATTATTAGGAGGAGAACCTGCAATTTTCGCACCGCAATCGACGTCAACAAAGATCTGCTTTTCAACTTTCGTCGATTTTGTGCAGCCAACTGTCACAACTTGACCAGATTTTAACACTTCTTCTCCTTCATTAATGTTTCGGCTGTTTATATCTCCACTCACGAATGCACATATTTTCGATAATCTCAGAAACATTGTGTAGATTGGAAAGAAAAAGCGTAAACACTATCGAAATACGTATGCCGACAGGGAGGCGAGCCTCCTTTGAGACCACGTGACTCGACCGCTGCCAACGCCACCATCGGTCGTGAGCACCGTGAATAAACTGACAGCCTCACTAGCGCACGTAACGGGGCACGAACTTCATGAATAACTCAATCATTTTTCAATATTTAAAAACAATTTTCTTCCGAAATATTATGCGATATGTGCTTTAAACATGGGTAATAAAGAAAAGAAATATATTACATAGTTGTGTACACAAAATTATTCAATTTCCTGTCCTTTACGGTGGCGTAATTATTTTTTGATGATAATTCAGGCTGGTAAAGCTGCATCCTACTTTTATCTACTCGTTCCATGTTGACTTTTATACTAAAGTTTTTCAACTAAAGCCTCCCTGTGCATCACTCCGTTATTCGAAATAATATACAGTAGTTTCTTATAAATCGTCGATGGTGTCACAACACACTATTGCGACGTTTAATATTAACATAAGAGTACATTAATTATTAATCTCGCCGAACTTTGCACTTGACGATTTTATAATACACACAGGTGAAATATTGATTTTTATTATTTCCTAATTATAACTTTTTACCAGTTGGTTGACAGCAGGGCTATGCTAATCATGCAATCATGTTTTACTAAAATTTCGAACAATTATGTATTTATATAGAGTAACATTAATACGAAAACCAAGAAATTTCGTAAGGATGCATTTTCCTAAGAATTAATTTTCTAAAACATTCATCTCATCATTTCACAAGCTTATAATTCGAAAATTTGACCATTTTCGTTGCTTTTACTTGCCGGGTTAAATTTGAATTACAAATACGCGTGTCCGAGTTAAAAAAAAAAAAACTTTTATTGGCATTTTCATCTTTCTCGAATTTTTTTTATTCAATTTACAAAAGTTTCTCGTTGCGTGCAAGTGACTCATAATAATATATTTTTTAGATTCTTTGCAAAAAGGAAATTTTTATTTAGGATTACAGAAAATTATGAGAAAACCACCAGCAAAAAGTAACAACTTTTACTTTCTTTACCTTTTTTTTTTTTTTCGAGCTAGTGCTGGTCTGAGATTTACTGAGCATTCAACTTGGCATTAAGAATTCCTTTGTCGATTTTCGTCGAATATATTATCAAATATTCTTAAACTTTGATTTGTTTGTTAAAAAAAAAATACATTAATAGCTCAACGTTAGCCACACCGATTAAAAAATTCACAATTTTTTTTGACATAATAGACATAATTTTTTTTTGTTTGATTTCCTCATTTGCAGAATATTTTGTAAATATTGCATTGAAAAATTATTAAAATGAGCTCGCCGAGTCCGATTGAGGAAATAAAATTGAATATGCCATGGGGACACGTGGCTGGAAAAACATGGGGTAAACGAGATGGAAATCGAGTACTCGTTGTTCATGGAACACTCGACAATGCTGGATCATACGACAGGATAATTCCACTCTTGCCGGATAATTTTTATTACGTTGTCATTGATTTACCGGGTCATGGATTATCCTCACCTTTACCAAAAGGAATTCAGCTGGATTATTTAAATTACGTATTGGCAATAAGACTTGTACTCGATGAATTAAATTGGAATTGTTGTATCTACATTGGTCACAGTTTTGGTGCTCAATTGGGAATATTTGCCAGTATTTTGTATCCCGATAGAATAAGCAGGATAGCTTGTATCGATGGTTTTTTGCCAAAGCCATTGAAGGGCGCTGAACTTTTGAAAACAATTCGGCAAATTCAAGAATCTGCGATCCTTGATAATAATGCCACAACAACGCCAAAATATACGAGAGATGAAATTTTATATGCATTGAAAAATAAGAGAAATTTTCCGCTCAACTCTCAAGCTGCTGAGGCACTTTTTACTAGAGCAACGACAAAAATTGGCAATTATTATACGTACAATCGTGATTTTCGTTTGAGAATATATTTGAATCCACTTTTTGGCATTTCTCAATATGTTGGATTGATAAAACAATTGAAACTACCAATTTTTATTATTCTCGCGGAATGGTCGTGGATTGATCAATTTTACGACAAGGAAAGTATCGAAACAATTCAAAAAGTCATGGACAATAATTATACAATTGTTCGAGTAAATGGAAATCACGATGTTCACAACAATAATCCAGAAATTGTTGCTCCGCACTTGTGCAATTTTCTCAATGGAACGATGAAGAGTAAATTGTAAATTGGAAGAGTATTACATTTTTATTGAGACTAGGGCCAATGCTATGGGTAAAGATTTTTTGTTGTTTTTTTTTTTTTTAATCTTTTATAATAGATATAAATCGAGTTGGATATTTGTAAAAATCATTGTGGAACCAGTGAAAATATATTTATTCTCATTTATACACAGTCTTTTTTTTTAAATCTTTAACCGCATATATTTTATAGAAGTCGTTTTGTTATGTGAAAGTATGGCGATTTGTGTTCTTTTTTTAACCTATGCATCGGTCTTTGAGGTCATGCGCGTTGATAAGCTTATCGTGAGGCATCCAAGTCGATTAATTATAATTTCACAATTTCATTTCCATATTTGGAGTAATCTTTGAAAAGTTCATGAAAATATATTTTGTCGTTTACAATATGATTTTTCTTTTTTTTTTTTTTGTTCTGTCATCTAAAATAACTTTTGTTTGACGTTTTGGGCAGGTTAAATAATGAGATTTTCACATGCAATCAGTAATTTATTGAATATTAATTCCAGTATGTTTAAAATACTGAGATATCGATCAAAGCGAATATAAACAAAGGACTTCCTAGATTTACATATGTTTAACATTAACATTTTTTTTTCTCGATAACAACGCAAATGATGCAAAACAATAATACATAAATGGCTTTTCTTTTTTCTTTTAAGTTGTCAATTTTTTTCTCCATTGTGAAATTTTTACAACTTGTCGCTATTTGAGGTGTCGCCCTCCCCCCGCAGAGGGGAGGGGTACCTTTTTTGTTTTCCTTGGTTCCTTTGTAAGTTTTAGATTATCGACTAAATGTCCAAATCGATGACAAAATCGTGATCGTAAAATTCATCATCCTCGGAATCAAAATCAAGATAGACAGCTGGAAAATCTAAGTCATCGTCGTCCTCGTCATCCTCATCGGGAATAAGACCGTGATAGAGCATATTAAAGCACTTTGATTGAGGATTTTGATAATGCAAATAGCGCAGTTGTGGATCCAAGCGAGTTCCGCATAACCAACAGAAATATGTGTTGCAACGACCGCAAGTCATTTTGTTACAGCCGTCCGATTTCTATTAAAAATATTTTTTTACATTTTTTTTATATTACAATGTAAAAGCGCGTGTAAAATTTGAAAAAATTTACAATTTTATTAAAAAATGATTAAATAAAAAAAAAACAAACAAAAACAAAGAGAGATAAAGCGTTATTAAATTTAATAACAAAATAAAATTTCGAATAAAAAATTTACCTCGATAGCCACGTTGCAATGGGGACAATGATGGCTGTTGCTAGTTATCCAATTTTCGGACATTGTGTTCTCTACCAATATTTGCAACTGTTTCTTGCCATATCTTCGCTCCATTGTGATTTTCTTCTCGGCAGAAGCTTCTTGATACTCGCCAACAAGTTTTTGTTTCTCAGCTGTAAAAGTTTTTTTTTTTACCATAAAATTTGAAATTTGAATATTTTCGTATCGAGACACATGGAAAAATATATATATATATATATTGTACCTGTACCTGAATTAACTTTGCACGGTTCAATTCCGTGATAGACCATTTTGCAATAGATGCAAAAAGCATACTGACACGCTGGACAATTTGCCATTTGTTCATTTGGTTCACGACTCACGGGATATTGGCAATGTCGTCGTGGACAATAAACGATATCGCTCATTGTTTCTAAAGTAACGCTCAATAATATCGAGTCGTATTTGGCAAACAATTCTGGACTCACTAGATCTTTGATCTGCAATATAATTGAATTTTTTTTGTTTCATTTTTATTTATTAAATATATTTCTCGTGCCAAATTGAAATTACCTGACCGGGCGTAGCTTCAGAGATACATTTTTCCTCGGGGCAGCAAATATTTTGTACACTTCCATCTGTGATTCTCGTCTCGAGATAACCGGCGATGCATTGTTTGCAGAAAACATGACTGCACGGTGTAAATTTAGTGGTGTGCTCGCCAGATTTTTCATTGAAGCAAATTTTACACATCCAAAAGCTTCTATTGAATTCCATGCGTTTACGTTTATCATTATAATCAACGAGCAATTGAATGGGATTTTTGTTGATTGGTCTATCAACAACAGCTCTCTGATCGATGGTTTTTTTATTATTTTGCCTGCGGCAACGTTTTCGTTGTATTATTTTTTTTGATACTTGAGATGTTGAATTTTTTGATAAAATTGCATTTTCCTCATTGCTCGTTTTCGTCTCATTGTCGGGCTGTTTTTTTTCTTCTTGCAAACTTTGAACTTTTTCAAGGCTTGACAAGTACATTGTATAAGCATAACTCATGTCAACGTGTTGATTAATTTCCAGATATTCCAATGTTTCATTTTGCAAAAAATCCATCCACGTAAAGAGAATTTCTTGTTCTGCATTATCTTGCCATAGTTTATCAAGTTTTTTGCACAATTTTGATAGCATACAATGACGAAGCCAGGATGAGCAAAGGGTAAATTTTGGGGGTGATTTTGATGGATAATCCAATGGCAAAGAGACATACAAGGTCAATGGTGGGAAATGCGATATTGAAACTCTGGTTATCTCTGGTTCTTTGTGAATTCTTGTGTCTTTGTAATTTATATGATAATCATCCGAGAGACGAATGAAAATTCTTAACGAACACTCGTGCTTTCCATTTATCTCCTGATAGGAAAATTCCTCCTCGTTGTAAATACTCTCCAGTGCGAGAATTTCATCCTTTTGCTTCTCGTTATCCATTTATCGTATCTTGAGATGAGAAATTATCTTAGAAATTATGCTGAGTAGAAAAAAAAAAATATATATATATATATATATATCTCCGCGTGTACCATTCCACCATAGCTAGAAATGCCCTCAGGGACAAAATTGATTATTTGCACAGAGAGAACACACGATTACATAATAATCCGCAAAGTCTCAACTGGCAAAATTTTTCTCATAATTGTCATATTTTTACCTCATTATACTTCAAAATATCTCAATGAATGTAAATGAATTCGTTAACCATTTTTTTTTTTTTTTTTTTCAAGATTATTTCAACCTTGTTTATATTTAGTGTTAGTGAAAAGACATCAACGTTGTCATATGTTTTTCCAGAGGTTATGATGATGCACAAAATTTGGGAAATTATAATTCACGTATCGAGATGAATATTTTTTTTTATTACGCGAGAATGGATAAAAAAAATACTTGAATCAGTTTTAAATGAATCGAGTCTCGTGTGAATTCGAGTTGAGTCTGATTTGAAAACGATGAGATGAAATATTTGTTGAATTTATTGAGCAAATACACAGACACAGAGCTATAAGGCAAAATTATATTCGTAAATTTTGATGCATGCATGCATAATTATCGTTATATTAATACGATTTACGAGAATTATCTTAAAATCAACGAATAAATTACCTTGATGTGAGAAATTTCAATGAATCAATTGGTAAATTCCTGATGGAAAATCGTTGGACGTACGAAAATGTGTAATAGCAATTTGTGAAAAAGCTCCTCGTGTCAATGCTGGTGTGACACTTGCATGAACGATCAGCTGATCGCTCCGCAAACATATGTTAACACCACGTGTTTATATATATATATATATATGTATATGTATACAGTCAACTCTCGTTAATTGCACTCTCTTTATCTAACCCCTTTCTAATCCCCCAGACTGGAGTGGGGGCGTTCAGTAATAAAGGTCTCTTTTGTTAAAAATGTTCGAATCTTGAATCTCAATAGAGGGGCAATTAAAGAGCGTTGACTGTACCCAGATCGCGTGAACTTGTTACTTGTTAGTCAGTGTGCGCTTATGCGCTTTTTCCGATGTTTGTGTGGTTTTTTGGTCTCAATTTTGTGGCAAACAAAACATAAAATGAAAGCTCCTATTACAATGCGATAAGAAAAGTAAAAAAAATAATTTCGAAATAATTCGAATATTCCATGTCACGCACTCTGAGTCTGTTGGATTTGGCCACGTCGCGGCGTTTCAAGCGTTTTCTGTTACAATCTGGAAAAAGCCGGTGTTTTTTTTATTATAGTTTTTGTTATCTCTTTGAAATTATTGTTTTGTTTGTATACGGATAAAAGTGTGTCGTAATTAAAAATGGAAAAACGTGAGGACACGTGGAAAATCATTTTTCCAATAGCGATTAATGTTTTAATGTCGATTTGCGCGTTTTTCGTGACTTTGCGTTTGATACCGAAACTTTGTGATATGTTCATAAAAGCTAACCTCTACGGTGTCGATATGAACAAGCGAGACAGTGTTAAAATGTAAGTAAATACATATATATGTTAGACGTGGCGACAATAAGCTGAAAAATATGAATTCTGGTCGATTCAATATAGCGGAAATTTTGTTTTTTGATAAAATCAAAATTCGAACATGATGAAGAAAATTCAAAAAAATAGAAGATAAAAATTATTCTTTTACAGACCGGAAGCGCTGGGGGTCGTCAGTGGATGTATATTTCTCATAACGATGTTTCTCTTCATTCCCATACCGTTTACCGATTATATTTTCGAGAATGCAAATTTTCCTCACAACGAGGTAATTGATTTTTTTTGTTATTTTGTCAAATTTGTTTTTAGCTTTACTAAATAGAAATAATTTTTTTTCTGGCCTTTCTCACTGTATCGTAACTATAAAATATCCTTGTACCTGATGTTTCAAGGTCGTGTGGACCGGTAGTTTATTGATGAGCAATTGTTTTACACTCAAAATACTCGGCAATGTTATTGTCAGCATATATATATATGTTTCTTTGTTTCATAATTTTGTCCAAATTTGTGCCATTATTATAAAAATTTTACAGCATCATAATTTTTTCGTAATTAATTTTAAAACAAATGCCAAAGAAAACCGTAAAATATACAAAAATTAAGAACGGCGAATTGGAAAAAAAAATGGCCGAACGTTGAGTATAAAAGTTATCCGATTTTTATCAAAATTTGGTATCCGGCAATTAATGGGGCTGCCGGACTTGAGTTAATTATTTAATGTAAAAATTTTGAAATATTTTTGATTTTTCGATTCTTTATACATTATAAAAATTCAATTTCTAATTTGACTGGACGAAATTTCTTTTTTTTTTTTTTTTAATTTTGTTCTCACGAAGTTTTCTATTTTATCCGAATGACTTTTTTTCATTTTTCAGTTTGTTGAGCTTTTGGCTGCTCTTTTATCGATCTGTTGTATGTTATTATTGGGTTTTGCCGATGATGTATTGGATCTGAGATGGAGACACAAATTGTTATTGCCAAGTGTAGCTTCGTTGCCATTGTTGATGGTTTATTACGTAAATTTCAACTCGACACTCATTATCGTTCCAAAACCGCTAAGAGCCTGGTTTGGTTTTTCGGTTGATCTCTGGCTCTTGTATTACGTTTACATGGGAATGTTGGCGGTATTTTGCACAAACGCTATAAATATTCTAGCCGGTATAAATGGCTTGGAAGTTGGACAAAGTTTGATTATAGCGATTAGCATATTGTTATTCAATTTAATTGAATTACGTGGTGATCTGTGGAAAGCTCATCAATTCTCGCTCTACTTTATCATTCCCTATATAATGACCTCACTGGCTCTCTTCAGGCACAATCGGTGAGTAAAAAAAAAAAAAAAAAAAAAAATAAGTTCATTAAGAGCTGAACATTGTTTTTGAAATTTTTTCGATATATTTGTTTTTTTTTTTTCATACGAATAAACATTCTAACGATAATATTTTGTTTATCATTCAATTTTCTTCGGGAATGAGTGAAAAATGAAAAAAAAGACATAAGCAACATGTTAAAATGTTGCTAGGAATAATTTTGAACAAATATTAATGAAATACCATTTAAAAAGTCGAATTTATAAGAATTATCGCACACACACACACAGACGAAACTTTTTTTTGTATTTTTCCTCATGAAAAAAAAAAAAAAAAAAAAAAGGTGATTGAGCATGGAATGAAAAGTAAGGAAAATTATTGTGATTAACGAAAAACAATACATTGACTTTGTTATACGTATATATATATATAATTGTATAAATAATTCAACTTTTATACTTTTAATTCAATATATCCAATTTGGTGTATATAAATTCGTTATACAATAATATCAATAATAGTAATTACGTAGAGTTTTTTTTTCTTTTTAGTGTACATCAAAGTTTATCGTAGGAGAGTGAGAGAGAGAGTATGAATTTATTATCACAGTCTGTTGATCGTTTTAATGTTAATAATAATCGAGCTTGGCATAAAAATTATCAACGAGCCAGTCGTATTTCCACGTGTTTGAGAGTACATTTTCCGGTGCGAAATAAGGATCGCGTGATTTATAAGCACGCAAAAGATTTGTTTTTCCATCTAGCCAAATGCCCGTACCGATTAAATCCTCAATGTATGGAACATCCAAATTTTTTTCATATCTCGTTGTTTTTGATTTAACATAATCATTACGAAGACGAATAATAATATTTGCTGGTGCTTGACAATAATTACAATACCAGCCGCCATAATGATTCAAATCACCAATAACAAGACCAAAAATATCTCTGTCGTTATTTTCATTCGTAAAATCATTCTGTTGAATAATCATTGAATTTGTACGATAAGCTTGGCGTGTTAATCCAACTGTACTAGCACCAATGTTTATCATTGTTTTATCCGGATGTTGCCAAAAAAAGCCATAAACTGACCATCTCAAACGAAAGCCAATTGGTTGTGGTAAACCATCGTAAATTTTTAAAAACATTAATGCCCGTGAATTGAGAATTTCTTCAGCGTCGCTCATCACGTATATATCATCATCGCGAATATTTTTAATAATATCATTTACACGATTCCATATATATTGCGATAATATACGCGCTGGTTTTCTCACTTTTGACGCAACATTAATATATATTATTTTATTCTGTTGAGGCCCAATGAGGCCCTTGATGAGTTTGTGACGAAAATTATCCTCTGCGTTGCTAAAATCACATATCACAAAGAGATCAACGACACGATATAATTCCTCGACGATAACTTCGGCAATTGCTGAATTATAATCGTTTACGTTGAATGTATAAATTATACGACGAGCTGCGTAACGACGTTTTAATTTTATATTTTGCTTTGATGCCATTATTGCACGCCAAACAACTTCCGGTTGGCCACAATCAATACCGTGCCAGCCCTGTCTGCATAAACATTTGTCGATTATTTTTTCATCCCTCATTCTCACATCGTCCATGCCTGATTTCCAACATAATGTTGTGTTGTAAGTCTCAAAAAGTTGTGATGTTTTTGTGTATTGAAGCCTTGCCTCACCAATTATTGTCCGATAAATTGGCGGTGATGATTTGGCATTTTTTTTTGTATCTGGAAGCACCTTTTGGAATTTTTTTTGGAAAAACAACATTGGATTAGTTATTAGTCGATGAGCTTTTTGATAAATATTGAGGGGGACAGAAAATTATTGAAGAGTTTTATATATCTTTTTTTTTTGCTCTTGCAATTGTTATTGAAATTTGTGGAAAAATTCTAAATTCTTTGAAAAATTAGTTGACTGAATTTAATGAAAAAAATGAAAATCTGAGTATATCTTAAATTTTAGACTACTCTATTGTTCCATTAAATTTATCATGGAATTGCTGCTAATCATGTTATGAAAATTTGGAGGAAATTGTAGATGAGGCAATATTGAAAAATATCGGGAAAATTATTGAAAAATATTTAAATCATTGTCAATCGGTTACCTGATTATTCTCAATATTAACGAAGCTCACGGGCGTTGCAGTGGTCGTTGCGGTAATTTCGTCAATTGGCGCCGATGCAACGTATATCATAACAATCAAAACTTGAAGTACGAGTAGCGTGTAGAGCACGAGGAGCTTTCCATCAATGCGGTTCTGCATCGCACCAATTTTCAATCTCTCAAATTCTTCTTATTATCTTATTTTTATCTTTTTTTTTTTTTTTTTTTTCACTTTTTCACCAGCCTCTGGCCAAAAATTTCACATCTCATAATTCCTCACAATCGCCATTTCCTCGTCCGTTCGATTTTCTCCCCATACGAAAGTCTGAAAAAGAAAAAGAAAAATCATTAAAAATACAATTTGAAACAATGGCAGCAATTATTAATAAAATAAAGTTTTACTCTCTCTCTCTCTTGAGTATTATCGATTTTCCGAAGTACGAGGTGTACACATGCAAGCACCTCAGTACGAAGGTGAAGTACAAGAAGAAGAAGAAGAAGAAGAAGGTGAAAAGAGAGAAAAAAAAAGAATAAAAATTGGAGCACAGTGCCGGCACAGCCGTCGACGTCATCGCGAATATCATTAATTTTACACACGTCGTGGGAGGAAATAATAAAATTGTGACGTTATCGGCCGACCGGCTTTATTGGGAGCAACGAGTAAATTATCAAAGAAGAATTTATTTTTCACTCACCGACTTCGATGCTTCGTTTTACGATTATCGTGGGCTTTTCCCAGCACTGGCACTTGCCACTTCATCCCAATGTATATTTACATCTAATCTTAGCCAAATGAAATGATTTTTTTCTTCTCTCTTTTCCTTCATCAACGTTTTTTTTTTTTCTCCTTCAACCAGTCGAGTCAAACTGGTAGAAATTTTTTAACAAAACATTGTTTTTGGTTCTTTTTTCTTCGTACAACCTCGTTGTATTGGCGGGGTTAGTAACGGATAAAATTAAATACCACACCCGTGTTAATGGTTTGTCTGCTTGGTTGGTAGTTCGTCTCGCGACGAAATGCGACTAGAATATCGCAAAAACGACCATACAGCTCGAATATAGACAAGTCGACAGGCGCGTTCGCGGTATTACGAAAGCGCATGCGTTTTGTGAACGGATAGACGAGAGGAGAATGTAAATTTTAACGTGTGTGTGTGTGTGTGCGCTTTAAGGGAGATTTCCTCGTCATTGTCGTTGTCGTTCTCATCGTCCTCGTCGTTTGTGAGTCATTGGGCTTGGCGAAGCACGCACAGGATGAACAAACGGACTACGAAATATCTCTCTCTTGTATTAACACAAATTTTTAATTTTTTAAATTTTATTTCATGTTCTCGTGACTCACGATTAAGGAGAGAAGATATTTTTTTAGAGCTGATAGTCAATATTTCTTTGTTAATTGTTTATCTTTTTTACAGAGAAAATTTAAAAATTAAAAGTACACGAGATTTTGGGATGATTCGAAATTTTTGTAGCCATTCTTTAATTTATTTGAAATATTTCTCTTGTGTTATCACAATTTTTGTTTAATTTTTTTTATTTGGTGCTCTCGTGACTCACGATTATATTGTTGTTGGGAGTTGATAGTCAAAATTTTTTTGAATTGTTTGTCTTTTTTACAGAGACGATTTTAAAATAAAAAGTAACGAGATCTCACGATTGATTGAAATTTTCAAATTTTTTTACATTGATTAATATGAAATAATTCTTTTTTTTTGTTCACACAAATCACAATCAATTATTGATACAATTTTCAATTGATTTATTTCATTTCGAATAATTTTTAAATTCGAATTTTTGTATCTATTTGAAATATCTCTCGTGCATTATTACAATTTTTTTAAATTTTTTTATTTGTTGCTCTCGTGACTCAGGATTGACGAGAGAAATAATTTATTATTGTTGTTGAGAACTGATAGTTAATATTTTTATTATTAATTGTTTCTCTTTCTTACAGATGAGTTTATAAAAAATATATAACCAGATTTTAGGATGGATTGAAATTCTCAAAATTTTCTTCACTGAACAGTCTATGTCCGTTGAACTATAATGTTTTCTGCTCCGCGCACGTGTTCGATTGCAGTGATTCGTGTGAGAGTTTCTTAGAGTCTCCCAAACTTGGTCTCATCATTCTTATTTCAACTCCGTCTTTTCTACCACTTGGTTTCTTACCAATGTTGGTCTGGTGCTAGGGCGTTTCGTACCATCTGCTCGTAATTTAGTATATATATATCTCTCATTTACTCTCTCTCTCTCTCTCTCTCTCTCTCTATATATATATATATTCGCAGAGGGAGAGAGGGTTGTCTTTGAGACCTCTGCAGGTGTGAGTGTACCGGGTTTCGCGGTATTGACCTGATGCTGCGAGAGACTCCCCCACACTCTCGAAGATTTGAGTAAAAGTATCGAGCCGGTATTCGGATAAATAAGTAGGACGAGATTTTTTATTTTTTTTATAGAAATAATTCGTTATCGTCGTTTTAGTTTCTCGTCGCGTACTTATATACGTATAAAAAAGAAATGAATGTATTTTTCTTGAAATCGGCGAATATTTGAAATTTCGAAAAATGTATGATTGAATAAAAATTATTTCAATGATTTAATCAATAGGGTGTATGAAATATCGAATATTTCGCATTTTATTAAATTCAAATTATTTTCAGCAAAATATAAATGAAATTATTGAATTTTTTTATTTATTTTTTTGGATCTTTTAGATAAAAAATATTATTGCAAAATTCGAATAGGATCTTTGGAATTTTGAATAATTAGTAATGAATTCGAATTATTTAAACACGTGAATTAAATTCAAATTTTGAATTCTATATGAAGATACGATTCAAAAGTTATTTGGATCTCTTTATGATGTTGTTTTTTTTTTTGTCTTTTTACAGATATCCTTCTCGAGTTTTTGTTGGTGATACATTCTGCTATTTGTCAGGAATGACATTTGCCGTTGTTGGTATAATTGGACATTTCAGCAAAACGACATTGCTGTTTTTCATACCGCAGATAATAAATTTTTTGTACAGCGTCCCACAATTATTTCATCTTGTGCCTTGTCCCAGGCACAGATTACCGAAGTGAGTCATATTTGTGAAACAAAATTTCCTGATGGTGCAGTTTGGAATTTTCGATCCATTAAAATATAAAATAAACTAATAAATGCATTTTTGCATATACAAAAAAAATAAAAAAAGGAAATTAGAACTTATAAAGTCGATTCCAAACTAGGACTGTCGGTGAATTTTCCAGAAAATATAAATAAACCCCCCACAGAAGGTTTTTCTATCAATTTCGTTGTAGCCTCGATAAGTTTTTTTTTTTTAAATTATATTCGTTGACTTCTAGAATATCAAAATCCGAGGCACCACGCCCAAACCTTTTTCGATTTTATTTTATTTACACATTTGTTTACACAATAGTGAACATATTTTATTTTTAGCGATTGCATATTTTTTTCTCTAATATTTGGCCAATTTAAGGAAGAAAAATCATTTCCAATCTATGAATTTTTGCTGTTTGGCAAAATTTGGAATCTTGGCTTTTTTAATATACCATTAAATTTTCGATCTTATTTTTGTTTGCGCCAAATTTTTATTATTTTTTTATGAATATTTAGCATGAATAAATTAATAAAATTCACCATTCAATTGCATAAGGAGTGCTCTGTGTGGGGTTTGAATTATGAAATTATTCAAACACAAAAGAAAAAAATAAATGTCCAACATTTAATTTTATATGCAGATATAACAAAAAGACTGATAAATTGGATCCCAGTGTAACGACGTTCAGTTATTCACATCTGAATGTGCTCGGTACGTTGATAAATATCGTCAATTTTTACTAATTTCGATATATATAATTTGTTATGTTTATATATTTTTTTTAACAAACCAGCAAGATTGATAATGTGGCTATTCAGAGCTCTGCGAATTATCAACTGGCAAGAGGATAAGGACGGTACGATAACATGCAATAATTTAACGTTGATCAATTTTGTACTGATAAATATGGGCTCAAGGAAGGAATCTGAACTGACGAAAATTCTTTTGCTCATTCAGGTAATTAAAATGTTTAAAATCCAATCGAGCATTTTTTTTTTGTTTCATTCCAGGAAAAAAAATTCTTGTCAATTTGTTTTTATTTTGTATTTCAGGCTGCTGGCAGCTTGTTGGCGTTCGTCATAAGATATCCGTTGGCCTCGCTGTTTTACGATGTTTGAATAATTTTCATTCGACAATTCAGTCTGAAGGGGTGACAATTTTTTTTTTTTTTTTTTTAAATTAACGATGGAATGTAAATTTTTTTTACGGTGCTGTGGCAACTTCTTCCAGTATTTTGAGAATCCTCTATAAAATATGGAATTGTAGAAAAAACCAAATGATCCTCTAGTCGATTGGAATGCAAGAAAAGAAAAAGTGATGACTGTGAGACTTTCTCGAGGCTATTTCCAATGGACGGAAAGAAAAAGAAAGGTGAATATTTGTACCATTCTAGTATGATTTTTTTTGTTTTCTTCTTAATGCGTCAATTGAGGCTCAATGGATTTTTGGATAAAGTAAATATACTCGGGGAAATGAAAGACGAACCAACATCAAACAAGTTTTTTTCGCTCTCTCTCTCTTTTTTCTATGTATAATTCATAAGCCTCAACAAACAATAATATAAATGATAATAACAAATATGTGATATATAGCATCATTTGTATATACTGGATGGAAAAAAATCTCTCGTGCATTTGCAATTTTTAGATTTTTTTTTCCTCTTTTTATCTGAAGATTTTATGCAATGTCCGTGAATTTTTCTCGTTTTTTTTTCTTTCATCGTACATAGAATTTTATTACGTAATATACAGAAGCGATGTAACAATAAAATTTAATTATTGGGCCGTTTTAATGTACAACACAATGATTTTGTATTTTAGAGTGGAAAAGAAATCAATCATAATAGAATGTGATAAAAAATAAAATAAAAATAATAATAATCCAAGAGATCGGTAAATGTTTAAAGGTCTCGTAAAAAGCGATTTGACGATAGGCTGTTTAAATGCTGATTAGCGAAATAGCGACTCGACAATTATGAATAATGCATTGGGACGATTTTGACGATTTTTTCAATCAGCAAAATCTTTTAGAAATCCATCGAGAGCGCATTATCGCGATCAAATCTTTTTTTTTTTCTTCTTTTCCATCTTCATCATTTTATTCGTTACTCTTTCATTCATTTGTCTTTATTGATGAATCGAAAGTTTTGTCTGTTTTGTCTCGCAAAAGACGCTCACTGCATTGCCCACATTAATTCCCCACCCAGTCTCTCGGTTACTTTGAGTTGAGCCTTTGCAGCATCTTTCAGGCTGAATATGTGAGTGAGTTCCATGGCCGAACGACCGAGAGCCAAAGCTTTGTCAAAAAGTTCTATGGCCTCTTTAAGATTTCCCCTGTTGGATAAATTGATTGTTTTTTTTTTTAAATTTCCTAATATATTTTTTTATTAAATATTAATAATAACAATCACAAGACACATCACTTTTACTCCTAGCTCGTTTACATTTTTGTTTTGAGAAAGAAAAACAAAAAAAAACAAGAAATAAAAATGTATCCTTCACCTTTGAACTTCGATAGTTGCCAGAGTCTCGTAACCAAATCCGCTCTTGTCGTCAATTTCCAATGCTTTTTTTATAAGATTGATAGCTTTCGGTACTTCGCCAGTCCATTGAAGTTGCAAAAGTGCTCGATGCACAAGAACTGTCGCGTTGCTCGGATCTTGCGCTATTGCTTTAGCAAAATGTTTGTCAGCTTTTTCATATTCTTGCGAATCGGCCAATACCTGACAAAATATAATAAAAAAAATTAAAAAATAAAATGAAAGGGGAAAAAAAACGTGTTTTCTCGAAAATTTTCAATTGCAAGAAAATATCGCGATTTTTTCTCTCTCTTTTTTTCTTCTTTACCTGAGCATACAGTGTGTCGCATTCGCCACAATCTGGAAACTTTTCAAAAGCTGTTTCAAAATTACTCATAGCTGCATTAACGAGATCGACCGATCTCTTCGTTACTGCATAACGATAATCCGTGTAACACTTTTGAGCGTATCCTACGCCGAAATTTGGATTAAGATTCAGCGCTTTTTCCGAATCTTCCTTTGCTTCCTCTATTCTGTCGAGTAGAAGATTCATCTGCAGGGATAATAAAAATAAATTGGTAATCATAAAAATCAATTGATAATAATAAAAATCAATTGATAATTGAATAAATAATTAAATAATACAAAATAAATTGATAATAATAATAAGAAGGGAAGAACCGATAAGAATTTAGCCGCAGACTGGCAGGGTCATCGAGTCGCTGAACGGACGGCCATTTTTCCAGAATCTGGTGATCTCCTTTAGGAGAATACCAAACTCTGTCAAACTGGATATCTTTATTGGCACAGATTTTTCGCTTTTTTTGTACCGCTCGTGAAAATCCCCCCCGACCCTTCGGGCCTGTCTGGGCCTCTCGAGCAATGGGGCACAAACAGGATGTGCGATAAAATCGGGCAAAACTCGGAGGACGGTAGACGATTAAAGTTTAGGAAATTGCTCGTGAGAAAAAAAAATCGTAAAAACCCAAGAGGGTAAGAGAGATAGCATTGGGATAGCATAAAAATAAAAAGATGGATTAATGGGACAACAAAAAAATTGTTCACCTGTCCCCTGTGATGATAAATATCACTGCAATCTGCATCAATTTCAATGGCCATTTTGTAATCGGCGAAGCAACTTTCTTGATTTTCAAGTTGCATAAAAAGACTCGCTCGATTTATCAATGCATTAACTTTAACGGATTTACCAGCTTTCTCGCTGTTTATCACAATTTCAAGATCTTTCATTGCTGCTTCATGCTGACCCAGAAGAATATAAAAAATTGCTCGTAAAAGATGCATTTGCATTTTGATCGATTCGTCTTTGTTCTCGGTACGATTTATCTCTTGAATGCAAATCGGTATGATTTCTTCGTATCTTTGCTCGTTGAGAGCCTCTTTAGCCATATCCAGAGCTTTTTCGGCCTCCTCGTCGAGAGTTTCACTCTTGTCCGAGACAAAAGGGTCACTTCTGAAGGAATTTACATAAGTTTTGACAAAATGCTTGCTTGGCATTACCGGTACTTTATTCTCCAAGTGTTCTTGGGCGTGTTGCTTTCCTGTAAAATTGAGAAAATTAATTAATTCGTGCAATTTGAGATTAGAAAATAATTCTAAATCGTTTTTTTGTTGTTTTTGTTTATTTAAGACTTATGAATTGTTTATTTATTTATTTATTATTCACCGAGTTGTTTCAAAACACGATCGGCCATCTGGAGTGTCGACTGATTCTGAAATTGCTCGATAATACACGCAGCAGTAACATCCTCGAGAACCAATTCTAATTCGTTCATTCTCTCCATTGCTCGAGCTCTTCGTAGCAACGCTTTAGCGTATCTAGGTTTCAATTCTAATGCTCTTGTACAATCTTCCTTGACTGCTGTGTATTTTTTCTGAAATTTTACCTTAATTGTAATATAATATTGGAATGGGCAGCATTTTTTTTTCTTTTTCTCATGCATGGCATGACGAAATTTGTAAGTCTGTTTCGATTTGTTTAGCTTTTTTTTTCGTTACTTCAAAGTAAATCTACTAAATCTCCCAGTGTCGAGTTTCATTGGTGTTTGTAACTCTGGACAGAATGAACAATTGTTTTTTACATTTTCTTTTTTCAAGTTGTAGATTTTTGTAAAAATCACATTC
This sequence comes from Dyspetes luteomarginatus, assembly GCA_963669185.1. Taxonomy (NCBI): domain Eukaryota; kingdom Metazoa; phylum Arthropoda; class Insecta; order Hymenoptera; family Ichneumonidae; genus Dyspetes; species Dyspetes luteomarginatus. Next base: position 3,738,814 of record OY769908.1, on the reverse strand, counting down.
CTGCCTATCATATAATTTGCCAAGTCAATCTATTCAACGTGCATGTGAGTTTTAAATCGTGAGATAGCAAGCGATGTTTGCCGGGTCTGGGAGACTCATGTGTGTTCTTCGAATGTTGAGAAATTCTCAACATGATAGCGAGCACTGCCGACAGTGCGACCGCATTAGCAACTCTCGGGTGAAAAATTTCAAGCTACCATTTTATATTTTCTTAGTTAATTAAGGAGAGATAAAATATGGTTATTTTGTTGTACGCTGTATAAATAATGAGAGAAAAATTCGAGGCTACATTTTGCTATGTTTGAAGATTTCCGTACGAATTTTTATTTAAAAATAAAACGGGTAAAGCTTACGGAAAACGCCTGATAGATGGCGTGCGCGACGTTTACGAGCATTTTGTCTCGCTAGTATAGAAAAAAAATGGACGCTTCTCACCAGTTGCTCGTAAGCTGCTGCTCGATTTTGATAAAACGTTGCAAGATCTTCTTTATTCTGTTTGGGACATGCCTCGATAGCCATGTTGTAGTGTGCTATCGCCTCGTCATACTTTCCAGCTTTGAATACGGTATTTCCAAGGTTTTTGTATCGTTGTGCTCGTTCCGATGGTGTCTGATTTTTGAACAATTTCAAACGAATTCTTAGATCGTGCGCTTTTTATACGGAGTTTTGAAAATACGAGTAATTTGCACGTGTTTTCTCTTAAGGTATGATAAAATTATCACTCATTACTCATCAATTAACAAAGCATTCAAACTATATCGTTTTACAGTTAATATTCTTTGAATTCTCATTTGGCAAAACTTTATCGTATTTATCGTAACTATAGATTCAAATTAATAGAACAAATCGGCAATTTTTTTCCCCTCTATAATAATTATTACTCGTGATTGATCGTATTATCAAAGAATTAAGAAATATCGTCGCAGTTACATTTTTTTCTGCATTTTCATCCGTCAGAATGTTGTGATTTTATGTGGATTCAAAAATTGACAGAAAAAGCCCGCCTTTTTTGGGCAAGCAGGCATTTTTTGAAATATATATATATATATATCGATATCGGTACCCTTGCGGTAGAAAAATGTATTAATGTTGGTAGAAAAAACGCGTCTGTCGGTATGAAAAAAAGTGTACTAACCTCAGTTTTTGAGGGTGTGACTGTTTTTAATGGATATTCACCATCGATTGATATCTGTTTGTCACCGGCGCTCGTGCCATTTGCTTTGCCCGTATCCTTGGGACTTCCACGATCCGGTTTTGATGTATTTCTGTAATACATGTAACCGAGACCGAGGGCAACCGGTGCAGTGACGGCCAGGGCGAGTTGCCATTTTGGCAAGGGATTACCGACCACGCCGGCAGCTCCGTTTGCCATGGGCATTTAATAAGCCCAAAATATACGCGTTAATTATAATCACTCGCGTACCCCAAAAGCTATTAACACGTGACTGAAACAATTGTCAATAAAGAATATTTGATGTTTTATCAGTCAAAAATACCACGGTAATACTTTTTGACGATTACAATTGAGAAAAAAAACTAAACTTATAAAAATAATATTACTCGTAGTGAAAAAACGGAAACACACAGCACGACGTTTATAAATTTGTCAATGCGATTTTGCGAGACGACACGGTCATATGCGATATCCCGTGTGCGTCGCGTTTTTTTCTTCGTAGAGAGATATGATAACGCGGTGCGTGTGTGTGCGTGAAAAAAACGCCACCACGAGAAACAACGGCGTCGATAGGAACTTGCGCGAAATACGCGCGCAACAAAATATACGAAATAAATTTCTTGTGATTTAATATTCTTTATCATAATTAAACGATTATATCGCTAATGGAAAATAAGATTAATGATACAATTTTTTTTTCCGTTATCGTTTGAAATCAAATGTCATGATTAAGAATTCAAAATGAAAGCTTCTATTTGTGTGCATTTGTGATCGTGCGAATATGTGCGGTGTCTTTTTTATTCAACGAACGAAGATGGCGGCAAGAGGAAGAAAAAGTTGGGCTTACATATATATAATATCGATGCCAGTCGTTTTGTGTTATGAAAATTTTAAGATTTTCCTTGAGACCGCCGTCAAGTAATAATTGCAAAAATTTCAAGTTTTAAAATCGATATATCGAGCAGAGAGTCGACAAGAGACTCTCGAGTATATGTATGCAACATATTACGATTAATTAGAGACACGATAATAAGTTTTCTCATTATAGTGGCATACATTTAACGTGTTTATCCTGCTAAACGTTTAGTCCAGTAAAAAAGGCCAAAAGTGAGAACAGTGAGGTGAAGATCCACTTTTTTAACTGAAGCTAGGTAAGTGGATACTAAAAGATACCCTTATAAAATTTTTGTCCCTACCTCCCGGGAAAAAAGTTATATGAAGTTATATGAAGTGCAGCCCCGTATTTTTCCAAATAAGGGCGCAAAAACGATCTGAAGCTTCGGGGTTGACGCGTAAACAGTATAACTTCAAAAAATCCTAAAAAATGTAAATTCGTATATTTCGCGGTTTTGTTTAGCATATATCAATCAGAATGTGTTGCTCTATATTTCTAGAGAAATATATTTTTTTTAAGCCTTTGTTATTGTTTAATAATGGATTTTATAATCACTAAATGACACAATTTACTACACACGAGTGTGATAAATCCAAATTTTTCGTAAGATTCAACTTTTAGTTCGGATAAATTTCGTAGGTTCTTATGGGGGCGCTGCTGGTTGTCGATACACCGAGAGCGATAGTTTCGCATTGAATATAAAAAAAAAAAGTAGCCAAATAGAAATTGCCGGAAATTCGATTTTCTAGAGTCTAGCAGAAAAAGCAGACACTAGTTCTCTGGAGAAATCACCGAACTTTGAGTCAATAAAAACGTAATTTTAAAAGCATTTACACTTTGGCATTTTTAACGAGAATATTTTCAAAATGAAGCTTTTAACGCACAATATGTTGACGTCGAAATGTCTGAAAGGGGTAACGGTCGGTTATCCACTTGGTATTGTGGTAAGCTCAAAGCAAATACATTAAATCGCTATTACAGTCTGAAATTTGTTGAGGTTACGGTTCGAATTAATGTGGCGAAATGGCTATCTCGTGAAACACACGTGTTGACGTTCCTTTTTCCTTGTTTTGTCTACTTATTAATAATTGTCATTCCTTGAGAAATCTTTATTTATTTATTTTCTTCGTTGTCACTTTTTCTCAATGAAAAAAATTACAGGCAAAGGACATCAAAGTTTCAGAGGTTGACTTTAATTCTGAATTCATTGCTAGAATAATACCAAAGTTGGATTGGCCAACATTGTGGAAAGCTGCAGAAAGTGTATGTAAAATAGTTTTCTTTTTTGTGCAAATTTTTCAAATTGCAAACAAATATAATCATAAATAAATCCCTAGAAGACGAGAATTTTTCAGTTGATAATGAATCCATTATCATTTTTGTGAGATTTTCAAATTGGTAGTCCTGAGAGTTTTGCTTATCCTGTATAATTTCTAAAAATTGATTCCTCCAATTTTCTTTTTTTATTTGATTTCCCTAGTCAGATCGGAGATTGAAGATATAATAATAATGATAACAATAATATATTTGTTTAAATGTAGAATACAGGGTTGAGATTAAAAGTAGAAAGTTTGGCATTGTTTACCTAAATATTTGCTATGACATTAAATAAATTAACATGTGCAAGGAGTCTGGCCTACAGAGGAGGTGTAATTTGCATAAAATACGAGGTTGCCAAAATATATTGCATTTGAAAGATTTTTTAGATCTCTAGAGGCAAATTTATTGTGTCTCTTTTATGTTGGTTCCTTAATTCTTTGTTTAATTTTCTACTAGTAATGTTATTGAAAAAATCGCAGATTTTCATTGTGAGTAGAATAGTTAGATTGGTTTTAATTTTCTCATCAATCCTTGGAATTTCCTCAAAATGGGTATCGCATGCTTAGGTGGCCACTCGGATATTTCATCCCCTGGGTCAAGAGGGCTTATTGGTAATATTATTACAGATTGGCCACGTTGGTGAGCTGCCACAGAGACTGATCCAAGACTTTGAAACGAATGAGGATTTTCTGAAAAAAGTTCATCACGTACTGCTGGAGGTTGAAGTTATTAATGGTGATTTGCTTTGTCCAGAATCCGGTAGGAAATTTCCGATAAACGATGGGATACCAAATATGCTGTTGAACGAGGATGAAGTTTAAGGGATCGATTTCGTACGATTTGTTATTGTTAAGATAATCATTCGCCTCATTTTATCAAATTTACCACCTCAATCCTCTCGCCCTCTCCTCGATATTTAGCGCACCCAAAAACTTTCATAGTGTCATTAAATCGTAAATAAGAAAATGTATCTCATACCACAAATTCTCGTATGAGTTGTCTACTTTGTCTATTTCAATATCAACGAATTTTTCTCTAATTGGTGATTCTTTCGATCGAACCCGAAAATATAGAAAGGGCTTAGAGAAACTCCAGAGATATAGAAATGAGATAAAATTACGGTCTATTAGTGATAGAATAATAACATAATGATTATCAATACATCGACAAATCTCTACATTGTATGTATTTATAGTTTAGGTATTTGTCGTTAGTTTTTTTTTTTTTTTTCAATTAACAATCAGCCAGAGTCGATGCTCAAATGTTCCAAAAAATGTCGTCTGTAGATTTCATACTTCACTGTTGTAGATTTATTGGAAAAAAAAACAATAAGTCTATGATAGATTGTAGCATTACAATGTGATATTATTAAATTATTGACCATCGATATTGCAATTGTATAATTTATTTACAGAATCGAACTTACCACATCTCCATGCTTTTTGTCCCTTCCACTTTTTTTTCGAAATTCGTTTTCAGGGCTCGTTTTTATTTAATGATTAATTCATTTAATTAAATAATTATTTACTTAGGATTAATGAATTTTTGGACAAAAGACACTTTTATGTGGCTACAGATATCTTTATTGCACAGATATTTATAGGTATAAGGATGGATACATTTGTTTTTCACTTTGGATACCTAGCATATACACATTGCTCGATTTGTTTTTGTCTAATTTTTTTCTTCAAATTTCTTCGACGTGTATTGCTACAGTCCTCGATCACTTTGATCGTTTCATATTTCACTAAATTGCCTAAACTGCAAAGCATATTTTCTCTTCATCTTAGGAATGTTATTAATGAGCTTGATTATTCTCTCGTTATTTTTGTCTTGATCAACAAATATTGCAGGTGATAAAATCGGGGAGGACGTGATTATTTTTGTTTTTATAACGACTGTGCTAAAAGTGTCAATAGCTTGGCAAATATATATATATATATTTGGTTCTTGGATCGTCAGCAAATATGTTACATATTGTTAAAAATAGTTTCATTTCTATTATTTACGACAACATTGCACAAAATGATTAAAATGCATTGAGTCTTGAATGGGTTTTTTCTATTCTTTTCTTTTTTGCTTCATCGACAAACACTATATATATATATATACTAAACTCGCGAGTTTAGAATTGGACGAAAAAACGTCGATACTAAACAACAAAATATTCTTGTTAATCGAACAACGAATTTTTACAAGAAAATCGAACTTTGACGTACAAGTAACAAGATCATTTGACCAACATTTAGTGTACACACAAGTTTGTCACATTTTTTTGGTTTTTTTTTGTTTTTCATTTATTACAACGAATAGAGAAATAAATGTCCGAGAGAAACGTCCTGATAATTTGTATTTGGCAAATTGTTTGTTTGTTTTTTTCGTTTTTCTCTCATTTGAAAAATATTTGACAAAGAATTATTAGCATAGATGCGAGATGGAAGAAGCATATCATGGGTGAGGATAATTAAATGAGGTTGTTTTTTTTCTTAGCTACAAGTTTTAACTGTGTATCTCGGATAATTATTTCTTATTCAATTGTCGAATGATTTTTTTCTTTTTTTTATGGTCCAAAACTTATTTTCGTATGATAATTTTAATGAATAATCTCATTCGGTCGAATAACTTTTTTAATTTTCCTTGACAGACACAGTTTGCAACTTAAAATGGGGGGGGGGGGGGATTGCATTTGTTCTCAACAATTTTAATATTTTGTTGTTTATTCTGCGCTCGTGCGGCGATACGTAAAATATAGTCAAAATAGATTGTTTCATCCACCTTTTTTAGTATCTCCAAAGGGTCAAAAAGCTATAAAAATAGCTCTCAACTAACTTCTCAGCCACAGCCCGTCTTTTATTACTTTTGTATATTCACATATTAGGTTTTTTCTTCATTTCTTTTTTCTCTTTTTTTTAATTCTTTTTTAAAGGCAGGATTTATTATTTCTTCTTCTTCGTCTGTCTCTGTCTCTTTTCATTATTTTCTTTGGATGAAGCTATGAAAATACCTCTGTATATCAATTTAATTATGGCACATTAAAGTACTAGTGTGTAGTCTAAGTTTTGCCACGGGATAATTTGTCCTCTTTGCGAATGGACCTTGCGATTTTTCAAAGCGCTGTCTTTTTTTTTTCGCATTTATACCGGAAACGTGTACGAACAATATTTTTAACCATTCGAGCCACAGTTTATTCTATTCGATATATCTGTATATAGGACGCGAGAGAGTTACATATTAATATTTTTTTCTCTTTTTTTTGTAAAAACCAAAAAACTAGTCACGACGAGGCGAGCCAAGATTTTAAAATTATATTAAAATCCGTTTTAAGTTAATACTGTTTTCAAATGGCGCTCAATCTTATTACGCCGCCTAAAATCTATATTTGTCCCTCATCGAGATGCTAAAAATATCAATGATAAATATCCACAAAATAGCGATTCGATATTGTCGCAAGGATCTCGAGCTTTTTTTTTACGTTGATTTCAGTTTTGTCTCTTTTTCTTTTTTTTTTTCTCAACATTGAATGAAATTATGATGCAACGATTTAGACAAACCTTCAATATCGAAATAATTAAGCGATAAATCTCGTAAGGGTGTGAGCGATTTGTACCATCAAGATCCATCAAATACCATCAAGATATTTAAACAAAACTGTTACATTTAATGGGAAAAATTAAAAAAAAATATATATATATTTTTTCACACAACGATCGTCCACACAGACAACACATGAATCAATTAATTAGAAGAGTATTCTCGTTAATAACGCAACGAGCACAAAGTAATATCGAATTGATGCTTTCCAAGCAAAAAAAATCTCCCTCGCAAACTGCTAAATGTAAAACATCAACTTTTCTGTATATGTCATAGACGGAAATATTTAATAATAGAACCGTAAAATCTCATATTGCACTGGAATGCATTAAATCATTTTTCCCCCTGTCCAACTAAAATAATGAAAAAAAAATAAATTCAAAATTGACGAATCAATTGTGACTAAAAATTTGTTAATTAAATTATCTTAAATAAAACGAGATTAACGGGTAATAAATCAACTTTTGTAATAAAGAGAAGATTCAACAATGAAATAATCAAACTATAAGGATAATTATGGATTAAAAAACATTAAACAATAAAAATCTCCATGGTGATAAATGATGAAAATTCGGTGCCATCATTTGCTTGCTGAATGGGTTCCCGTTTTTGTTTTTTTCTCTAGTCTCCCATTCTATTTTTTCCCCCTTTTTTTTTGTAGACTTGTAGTAATTTTTTTTTGTTTTTTTTTTTTTTTTTTAGAACAAACAGTTGCACATGTCTCATTTGCCACGAGTTTCGGTATTTGCTGCGTTTCTCTGCGAGTATATCGAGCCCTGAGCCAATCCTCTTAAGGGTCCTTTGCGCAATTCTTTGTTTGCACCTTTGGCGAGGGTGCGACTTCCGGATACGAGAGATGAATCTTTACCAAGAGCCACAGACTTTTTGCAACTTTCGGTCATGAGTAAGTTTGGATCTGGTCCTGCCCATGGTGCGTAATCGGGCCTGATATTTTTTTTTTCAAATTTGTTTTTTTTTTTTTTAATGAAAATCATTAATCGATTGTGGCAATTTTTTGTTTTAATTTAAATTTTTCATATTATTCGATTTATCGATACTCACAGTAGCAGATCGTTGTTTGGCCCTTTGGGCAAATCAGAATTTGTACCGATTGGCTTAGAGAGATAAGAAGATTTGTATTTGCTGTCCTCGGTTGTGCTAGTTCCACGGGATACTCTATAGGGTAAAAATAAATCAGAGATTTGACGTGCTTCATTTTTATTTTCATTTCTCGAATTAGTAGGGGAAAAAAATAAAATTTCATCAACTCACTTGGGCGCCTCACTCTTATTTTTCGATCTCTTTGATTTATCCGCGTCAGCATCCTTAATGATTTTTTTAATTGGTGAGGCTGTGAGCTTTATCGCCTCTGTTATTGGTGGGCTTTCTTTGCGATCGTCGCTTTTGCTGCTACAATTATTAAAACAAAAAAAAAAATTAGAACAGCAAAAAAATCAACATTTTCCCACAAATTGTTTTTTTTTTTTTTTTTTTTTTTTTTTTCAAATAGCAACATTTACCTCTGACTGCTGCACGCTCGACTGGGCTGAATAGCGTCTTCGACAACCATTATATTTAGTATGTGACTGGCACGTTCTTCGTCATAATCGACGCTGTCCATTGCTAGTGAGATAACTCTTTCCGGTACAGTTTTGAATTTTTCCAACAAACGTTTTTTCACTGAAATTTCAAAGCTTGCGTTAAATGCAATACCATTTTTCCCTCCACCCCTCAACACTTTTTCCCAAATTTCATTCAGAGGATTTTTACTTTTATTTTTCTCTTCCAAACTCTTCATGCGAGGCGGTGGCGTTGGTGCAACTTGGGCAGTCTGAGCCTAAAATTATTTTTTTTTCTTTTTAAGTAATTTGGAACTTTTTTTTAATTATTATTTTTGAAAATGATTAAATCTCTACCATCGCTTCCTCTTGGACTCGTGCCACGGATTTACTCGGTCCGGTAGGATTTCGTTTTTCATATCCGCGCTCGATTAGCTTTTCCGATGCTTTGTGAACATTATTGTCGCTCTGTTCCAAAATATCGAGCAACAGCGTTTCGTCAACTTTTGGAAAAACGTTCTTCAGGTACCTGAGAATGCAACATGTTCAATACGATAAACGCATTAATGAGTGCATAGTTTGATTTTTTTTTTTTTTTTAACGGGTGCATATACGATTACAATTGTACAAAACAATTACTGCGAATTGGACGATTAAAATGCTTTATACTAATACGATTATACTTATACGGTTCTACAATAATAGATCAACATAGTTTCTAGCAAATATTTTTCATACACATCCATGATGAAGAAAATGCTTTTTTTTTTTAATATATTTTCCTTGTTCTCGTTTATACCAATTTTGTACGAGAGCAGGAATTTTGAAGATGTAGAATTACTTTAAAGAGAAAAAGGAATGGATTTTTTTTATGTGCGCCATTTTCACTTTGGGAATTCCAAAATCCAACTGCGCGATTGAATTTTTCGAATCTTATCTCGTACGATGTTTTTATATTAATGTTTATTCGGATTGGCGTGCATCCCTATAAATAGCCATTCACACTTGGCGCTAATTAGAGCATTCCTTTGTTATATTGATTACGATCATTTAGGATTTTTATGGCTCACGATCAGTGTGACCGATGCACATGCACATATTTTTTTGTAGACCTTCATGCCCATATTCTCATTTAGAGGCAAAACCCTTTTGTTAGTAGAGGGAACCTGTTTTTTTTTTTTTTTCAATACCAATACAGATAAAAATCATAAATTAAACAAAGATATAACGAAAAATAAACATTTGTGTGAATGAAAAAAAACTGACCTATCTATAGTTTGAATAATTGATTAAGGATCCACGATTATGGCATGAAAAACTGACGATGAAACTGAAAGAAAAAGGAAAGAAAGAAAAAAAACATAAATTAAATATAATATAAACATGTGAAGGATGAAAAAAAAACATACAGTAGCACGATCAGCTGATATTCCAAAGGAATCTGTATTGGCAAAGTAATTCTCGCAATATTGTTTTTTTCTTTTAACATTTTCCAAAAGCATCGAGGGTACAGGCGGAGATAATTTTGCTGGAATATTTTGTCGAAAATGCGTCAATTAGACAACTAAATTTCCTAGATAATTTGTGAATTATAAAAAAAAACAAAAAAAAAAAAAACGTATGAACAATTAAGAACATTTCTCCGTAAAATTACTGCTCGAGTTTAAATTGTAGAAGAAACAAATAAAAAATCACGGAGGTATAAATACTTAATTCTACATATGGATTTTTTGAAAAAAATTCGGAGATAAAAAACAAAAATTGAGTAAATCGGGCAGAAAATCTCGACGCATGCTACTTCTACACGAGCGCTGAAACAAAATCTTTACATTTAAATATTACGAGATGTTTTACGAGATGCAGAATTTACCAAAAATTTAATGGGTCCAAAATTTTCGATTTTTTATTCTTTTCTCGAAATTTAAGTTTTTCTCCAATTAAAACATTTTTTAAAATAATGAATGAAAATTTTTGTTAATGAAAAAAATAAATTCGACATTGGGTTAAAACTGCATCAGGTAAAAATGTATATGACAATATAAGGATATATATACATATATATATATATATATATAAATTAACATTTAGCATCCAGGAGGTGACTGAAAAAAAATAAAAAAATAAATGTGAAAATCAATGAAATATGAATGAACCTAAGTTTCATTTTTGGGGAGTTTGGGGTCGGTCTTGCCCCTCGAGGTGGACTCAGAGTGAGCGCTGCGTGTATAGAGTGAATCGGTAGTCGCCATCTTGGTACAGCATAATTTGAATGAACTCCAACTGGAGTGCAAGGTCCTGGCTCGCACAAAGGATTCTTCTCAACCTGAAGAGCACTCACGACCAGAGCTGAACGATTATGGTACCTGAAATATATCGGCTAGAAACTTAAACTCTAATCCTGAAATTTTTTGCAATATTTCATTTGTTATTCGTTCGTTAAAAAAAAAAGTTAAAAAAAAAAAACAAAGCACCACCAATTTGAATTTTTTATTCAAACGAAGCACGAACGTTAGTTAAAGCCAAACGAGAGTTAAAATAGTACAAAATCCAAATTTGTAAAAAGAAAATAAATAAAGAATACAGAAATTTTTATTAGTAACGTTTAGACAAGAAATTTGCTAAATATTTCGTTGCAGCAAGATGAAAGAAAAGCTCGTATGTCTCGAGAAATGACGAAAAAAAAAACGATAATTTCTCTTTGGCACAAAAAAAAAAGGAAAAAAAAAAGGCAAATCGCCAATTTGTAAATTGTTTTCATCTCACTTTTTCAGTAACAGACGAATATGAGTGTCTGAGACGGTAGGAAAAATTGCGTTGATTTTTGCAACTTGTATCTCAGTATCGGCGCACTGGGTCAGGCTCGTTTCCATATTTCTAATTGGCGTTGGTGATCCTATAGTCATCTCGCCAAATCGATTTGTCGTTGCGCTGATCGAACGCGTTGACATTGGAGTTTTTAAATCCTACACGTAACACGTAAGTATAAAAAAATAGAAAAAGAAATTCATTTTTTTCTTTTGTTTTTTTTTTCGACAAATTTTAGGATTGTTTTTAAAATTTATGTTAAAAAAATACCGAAATAGGTTTGAAATTATTATTATTATTATTTTTTTGTCAATGGGTTTTGGGCTATCGTCGACCTACCTGAATACTCGGTGGTAAAAATGCTAGCTGCGGATTGTGATATGGCGACGGTGTCGGATATACTTGCAGGGCTCGATGGCCACCCGTATAAACGAAATTACCGCCGCCTCCAATCGTCTATCATTTATCGTTAAAAAAAAAAAAAGAAAAAAAAAGGAAAAAAAAGTCCGTGTGCAGCGTGCGTAAAACATTTTATTTTTAAGAAATAACGCTCAGTCGAAAATTTTATGTGCGATAAGTGATGGAAGCAAGAACATTGAAATATAGTTCAATGGAACAATGTCGCTCTTTGTGCAAAAGATTTAATTGTACAAGAACGACATTGAGATTGAGATAATTATTTTGGAATTTATTAGACATTGGAATGAACCAATTTACAGGCATTTTTGCTGATTGGAAAATTAACTGCTTTTGGAGCTTTGATGTACAGAATAATCGGATGCTTACAAAATTTTTTAATAGTTTTTCACGATAAAGTAATTGAATGTATCGAATAGAGAAATGATTTTTTTTCGTCCCTTTATAATTGGAATTAATAATTCAATTGTGTAATTGAAGACTGAGATTAATGGTGAGAAGTACAATGAAGATAAATAGTTTTTTTTCTTACACAGCATAGAATTAAGTTCAATTGATTTTAAAACTAAACGAAAAATTCTCATTATACCTCAACTGTTTATATCAATTTTTCTAAACTCTTCAATAAAAAAATAAGTTTCCAAGATTTTTTTAATTGAAAGTAATGATGAGAATAATTAATGGAACAATTAGATTTCCTTTTTTTTTCTTATACAGCATCGAACAAAATTTAATTGATTTTTGGAGCAAAATTGTCCAGGCCAGAGTCGGATGTTTCCCAAAATATATATTTGAGGGTCATTTTTTTTTTTCTTTCAGTTTCATCAACAATGAAAAAGTAAAAGGAACTGACCTGCAAAGGTATAAACTCTGGTGGATTGATTGCCGACGATGAGCTTGTTGAAATATGAGAATTTTGTGCTTGAACATATTGTGAATATTGCCAGTATCTCACTCTTGGATCTTCCCATGTGGTTTTTCTGCTGAAATGATTGATGAAGTACCTGGCAAGAAAGAAGAAACGCACGAGAGTGTGGGACAGACAAGATGAATGAGCGGCGATCATTACAAAAAAAAAACAAAAAAGGTAATTTATGAAATTTATGAAATTTACTAAATTTATGGAATTCATAAATTTTTTTAAATTTATTATTTGTAATTTAAGTGATACGTAATCATCAAATCAGTAAAAGCGTGAACGAGAGAAAAATTAAACTCGGGATTTATGAAATGAAAACATATTAATTTCGATGGAATATTTTATTTAATGATGGAATTTTTAGTGGTAAATGAATTTAGAATTTATTCATATTTATTTTGGACTTACGGGCGACCGCTGCACATATCGTATCTGCATTCCCAGCCAGGAGGCAATTGTGTTCTATCGTCCTGTTCCGCCATTTTTTTCGTCTTTGACATTTATTTCCTTCGAGCTTCGAGCACGGAAAGTCCAAAGGGCTTAAGTCTGACCTATAGCTATGATAGAGCAGCCCAGAAACGAGAGAAACGAGAGAGATGAGCACACAGAATCTCTCATCTCGGAGTTCTGATTGCGCTTGTTCGAGATTGTTGCTGTTTTAGAGAGTTTTCACGAATCGAGTGTAGAACTGCTGCTCGCTCGGTAAAATAGAATATTTGAGTATATCGCACTTAAATTTTGTAAAAATTTCCATTTTTTTTAGTGTAGAAAACAAAAAAGGAGTTTTTGTTATTTTGTGAATTTTATGCTGGGATCAATTTTGTACCTGAAGTTAATCGAAAAAAAAATTATTAAACGATTTATGAGCCATTTTTGTAGGAATTTTCGTTTGCGATTCTTTAGCGGACTTTTTTTTAGGGATTGTAATAATTGACGATGGATCATTTATTATATTTTAACTCATTTTATTTGTACACTGAGATGGCATTTTTGACAATTCTTCCATGCCATTTTCGATTCAGATCACAGTACAGAATCAATAATAGACGTTTCTGCTCGATAATACGAGTGATACTCGTTGCTAAATTCCAGAGTTTATTTTTTATTTTATTTTTAATCCGAGCAGATAGTCATATTTTTTTCCCCATCACACACGAGACGTTGAAAAATATAATATTTACACTGTCATCATTAATAATTCGAGTTCTAGATAAAATAACCAAAAGACCAGCTTTTGATAAATAATGTTACATAAATAGGATGAAAATTAAATATAAAGAATATCTCAATGGACAATTTACGCAGTTGTTAAATGAAACTAAAAAAAAAAACTAGAAAACAAAAAATATTGCTCATCCTTCGGCATTTCTCGAGCATCATAGAGATCGAATTGTGTTTTAATGATGAAAGAAAAAAAGAAAAATCTTTGCAAAACGGATAACATAGTCACATGCTTAGAAATAAAAAATAAAAAAATCGTCCGTTTCTTTGCATTTATCTAATTATCAACTTTAAATAGAAGACGCTTTCCACGCGTTAATTTTCCAATGATTTTGGTGGTTTCTTCTCCTTTAGAACGTACTCGTTCAACATATTGTAAGCCATGCCAACTGTGAGTGTGCCTATGACAGCCGATTGAGCAGCGACTCGAAGTTGAATGAAGTAAAGAGACATTGGAAAATCTTTTGATCTGTTCTTAAATCTGTAAGCTCCAATTCCAACAGTCGTGAGAAAGCCGAGGACACCTTGGAGAAAAAAAAACACAATTTATAAGCACGTAAATATTTTATTAATTTAATCATAAAATTTAATTTAACATTTTATATGAAATTTGCGTACCAATAGCGAGAAAAGGATTTCTCTCTGCTTTTTGAATTAGCCTCGTTCCCATTCCCAACTCTTCGTCATCTAGAGCAATCTGTTGGGAACCCATTTTTTTTTCTTTTTTTTTCGGATTTGTTATATGCTTAAACGATTCTGCTCACCTGCAATTTTGGAAAAAAATCGTTTATGAGGATAAATGATTATTTTCTTACTTTACGTTGAACAACATTTGTAAAATTTTCGAAATTGCCAATAGAATAATGATAATAATAATAATAATAAGATTAATTCTATTTAGCGATCCTTACATTATTGGGCTTAAGGATATTTACAAAGCGTTAATAATGTTTAAACTTAGTTTTAGCGTCCACAGACTTTGATTTCCTCAATTCAATTAAATTCAATTAAATTTATTTTCAAGTGTACAGTGCCCAGCAGCTTTTACAGATCTCTCTGTATATGTGCAGAGCCCCTGTCTGTCCCTTGAGGTTGTCATTGAGATTATAAATTATCTCAATGACCCCTAAATTTCATCACATCCTCTCTCTCTCAATTTCAATTGCTTTCCACATACTCCAGGGGCAAGATTGCTATCTGGAATTGACAATAATTTATTTGTAAATTTTACAAACAAAATTTGTCAAATTAACCAGTACAAGAATAAGAAATGAAGAAATAAACATTCAAAATGTATATATAGTATAAATATATATATACGTTGTGAAATTTAACAGATTCATTCTTATTATTACTATACAATACTGTATTACTGTATAGTTTAGAATGAGTCAGCATTTTTGAATTCTTAAGTACATTACATACGAGAATTCAAATTACAAAAAAAGTTATTTTGGAGCACTCTAATTATATATATATATACATATGTCGGCCGGGCCGCCATCCGCTATCGATCGTGCATGAAGTTCGCGCGTGTACTTCAAGGTCACGGTCGCAAATCTTGTATTGAATTTTGTTTTTTTTTTTTGCTATACTCATTAATTGATACGAACAAATTGAAGACAGGAATGAATCTAAATTTTTCAGTGATTGTACCAAAATATTGAAATATTTTCGTGACCCGAAGACCGTAAGGCGAATGGAAATTTTCGTTTAATTCGTATACATAACCTAACTTTTATCACTGCTGGCGTGCTGTTTAATTAGCGTGTAGCTATAGCAATTGTTAGGGAGGTTAGAAGTAGTTATATATTAGAATCTCCACCGTAAATCGGCTGTTCGAAATATGACGTTTTTTTCCAAAAATTATTTAAAATTCCGTAAAAAAATTACAACAGTTTGGCATATAATTTCCGGTCTATTTCGATGTAAATGACAAAAAATTATTTGTTTCATTCTTCACTTTTAGTGGGATATCTCGCAAATAATGCGTTGGATTTGCATTAAAAAAAAAGATTTTCAAAAATATTTAAATAATTTTAAATAAATTTTTGTCTTAATGATTTTTCTCGAAGAAATCACTTTTTATGAGCAATCATATTTTTTTCTCGTGTTTCCCAACTAAAAAGTAAATTTCATGCAAAGTTACAGAATAAGACAAAATGGTAACTTAAAAAATTGAAGCTATTTTTCGATAAAAAAGAAAAAAAAAATCAGTGTCACATCCAAAGTATTGAGAGAGTCAAATTATTGTACGTGTATTCCTTTTTCTTTACTAAAATGAGTTCAAAATCTATATATAGTAATCTATAGAGTTTTAGTTTTTTTTTAGTAAGAAAAGCATCGAATATGCCCTCGATATTCCTTAATTACTTGCACAAAATTGATTTTTTGTTCCAAATATCAGAAAAAAAATTGCTGGTTCGTTTTCAAATTTTTTCATTTCGATCGAATTGATTTTTTTTTTTCAATTTTGTGTTATTTTTTACATAAGTGTCTTATTTGCATGAAAAATGGAAAAAATACGAATATTATTTTAGTTAGTGTGATACTGTTTAAAATTATTGTAAATTTATAATTGATATTTTGGGAAAAAAATTGTATAATAATGTTTGAGTGGGTAGATTTTGTGATGAAAGATCAATTTTTGTGTGAGAAGATAATTTTTTCGAACATATTAATGTGTCAGAGATATGACGAAATAATGTGTAACAATTTCGTTGTTACGAAAATGTTGAAGGGTTGGTCTGAAAGAAATTTTGCACCAAAGTTTTCCAATAATTATCATAATTTGTATCTTGTATTATATTATTATTTCTAAACTATATAAAGTTTTTTCATAAAAAGCTCTTATGTCTCTGCTCTGAATGTGTTCTATTCTTGGTTACAATACCAAAATCGCAGTACATTTTTTCAAATCCCATATTCGTTTATGATAAATTTTGTTTAACTTTTACATCGATTGTGACGAAAAATATCACGAAACTCACCACTATTTCTTGAGCAAAAAGCACTAACATATATTTGGAGAGGAATGAATGAAAAAAAAAAAATGTATATTTATTTTGACGGGAATAAATCGATCACGCGCTATCACAAACTCGAGGAGAATCCTCGTGTCCTTTCTAAAGTCACTTCTCTCACGTCTGTCACGGACGAATGTACGAAACGGGAACGACGTCACGAACGTTAGGAGACCGACTGGTGCTGCCTCTTGGACAGTTTACACTCGTTATGAAACATTCTAGAATTCCTTTTTCTCTTCTTTATATATGCGAAGATGGATGATTTGCAATTTCTCGATACGTTGCACAAATCCTTCAATTTTCGGGTTCGAATTTAAAAAAATTAAAAAAATGTTTGCCCTAAAAAATAATTATGCTAGTACTATATATGTTTTGCGAGTATATGAAATGTACTTGATCATGCCTTCGCTATATAAGGAAAATTTTCTTTTCATTAATGACTGGAATCCCCTGTTATTAGCGTGATCTTATCGATAAAAAAATCAATTTCCGTTCGATTCTTTGGATTTATGCGATATATTTATACATATACATATATACATAATTACTCGTGTCATTCATAAATTGAATAAGTCACTTTGATCATTAACGATAAACTGATAAGACGAATATTGTTCAATTTCGTGTCAAAAAGCTCATTTATTATACTATAACTATATATATATAGTGTTGACGTGTCGTTGTCTCGTGATCCAAAAAGTAGGTTCATTATAAAATAAGTACGACGTGCTGAACGTATCGTAGTTTCTCGTTACATAAAAATCTTTTCCGAGATACTTAATAATATGTGCTCTTTCGTAAGAAATACGCCGTTGAGAACGCATACGCTCGTTTTTTTCCCTGCGGGCAATTGGGAATAAAAAAAGAACAAAGTTGTTTTTTTACGCGTTGTTCTACCAAAGTGAACGTATCGGTGGATTGGCGTTCGATAATCGACCTATCGATGTTCGACATGATACGCCGATGACTTCAGAGCGTCGTCTGCTACGCATGCGCTCTCGCGCAAGGAACTCATATATCGTGTATGCAAAATGGCGAGGGTACTGTGAGAGTAACACCTTCGTCGGTTTAATTATACCCCAAATTTTGTTTATAAATAAGGATTAAAGAAAATGTTGTTTGTCAGATTAAACTCGCGAATATCGACGAAACTTCCAGTCTCGTTTGTTCGATTGAAAAAACGACAATACAGCGCGACAGTGTTGAAGCAAAATGAAGATGCAACAATACCGCAATATCCACCGATCGTTGATTTATCTTTCGAAGCGAAAAATCGACGTAAACGTGAAAAATTTGCAATGCAGATTGAAAATGCTCGAACAGTTGAGGAAAAAATGATAATGATAAATATGCCACGTTATTATGGCTGGAAATCAACAATATTGAATGAATCAACGATACGTTATAATTCGATTGATCAGATGCAATATATTACGAGAACTCACGTGATTAAAGACCCGGGTCTTCCTTCATATTATAATAATATCGTGGGGCCGGAAAAAATGAAGAAAAGTGTTGAAAAGTTGCGAGGATTGATCGGTGATAGTCTTGTTTTTGAATATTCGAGCAGAAAACGTATGGAAGAATTGGACAAATCTATTTTGGAAGAACCGGCCATGGTGGATGATATTATGAGTCGTGCAGTCAGCAAACACGTCCACAGACTTCTCATGATTCATTTAGCGGCTGATAATCCACATTTATTGCAATCGGAGATTGATGATCAACCTCGTATTGAAGCTTTTTGGTTTGCCGGTGGAATTATGGTGCCTCGATCTGTAAAAATATGGAGAAAACGACACTTCCTGCCTGAATGTCTCAGAGATGCTCCGGTAGATCGAGCTTTTCAATATATTGGAAGTCCAAATTTTCATTTGAGACATAAATTACCTTTGCCCGAGATATTTTCTCAGTCAGAGTCGGAAAATTTGGAATTTAACGTTCCCGTGTTCAAATACGATCCGAAAACATTGGGTCTTCCACCAGTGAGAAGACACGGAACGAATATACCAGGTTTTTGGCCTGGTGCTGAGTCTGAATTTGGTCTCGTGTCTTATCACAAATGCGGACATTTAATTAATCGTAAATTTGATGATAAATCTGATGCTCTCAAAGTACAGGCTGTCCTTGGCTCATGGTCTTGGCTCTTGGCTCAAGCCAATTATTTGGGTAATAATTATTTATTTTCAAAATATATCATTGAGTTTGTAAACTCAATGATTGTACTATTTTTGATTATAAAGTATATCATTCAATTCGACAGTTTTTACCTATTCGATTTTTTTTTCGCTACTTTTAATTGAAAAAGTTCAACTTCCCGATATCAATTTATTCGGTGCAAAGATTCCTAGATATTCCAAATTTGGTGTCCTTAATAATATTTTTTAAATAGAATAATCACATTACGGTTTAACACATAGAAGGTCCATACCCCTTAATATCTGTAATTTGATATTTGAAAAACAACGAAGATATCTAAATTCTATTAGCATTGAAATAAAATAATAATATTAACAGTAACAATAATTTTTGCAGGTTTTTCGACATTCAACGATGTCACTTATCCCCTCACGAATCAAATGATAATAACAAATGGCGAATGGTGGACATTCTGCGTCTATCAATTAAACACAACGATCGTTCATTCTCATCATTCTGACGAAAATCCTCGACGCAATATATGTTGGATGACCGAGCCAATGCGTTTATTTGAAAAAATCGAGAATGACAAAGTATACGGGCTAAACGACGAAGTAATCGAGAACCTCGTAAAGTTTTATTCGAATGAGCCACGTGAACGAGAGGGTATTGAAATGAAGCCATATTTGAAGAATGGCGAGGGATTGGTCGCAAACATTAACGGTCCCATGAAGAGAGCTTGGCTCGAGGAACGTTTCAAGCTGCTCGTCTCCAACAGGCCGCGACACAGGTCAGTAAATTCGTGTGAAATGAATGAAACATTTAATATAAAAATAAATGAATAAACTGATTTGTTAAATTGTTTTTTTTTTGCCTGTTTTACTCATATAGGACAACACCGGAAGTTCACAACTGGCAATATATTTATCTACGACAACACAAGACGCGACCAATGGAGAAGAAACGCTATCCATGGCAATTCGGCGTCAACATCTGGCATCGTAAACTTGATGATCACTGCCCGAGATATATTTCACGAGCTGTTCGGGGTGGAAAAATAGGGAGTAAATGGGAGAAAACGTACTATCCAAAATGAGGAGCGAGAATTTTGCAATGTAGATATGACACTTTATATAAATCATTGAAAGATCGTTGATAATTTTTTTTTTTTTGTTTCTTTGTTTTATTGTGCCTTTTTTTGCTATGGGAAGTAAGAAAAAGAGGAAACAAAAATTACGTAACTTTTTATTACACAAGATTTCGTTAAAATGTTTTCTTGAAAAAATTGCGTTTATTGTTTGTAGATTATCGTTTGTATTGAAAATGGCGAAATAGTCGTTGAAATATTTCCCTGCTCAGGATCAGCGATCTTGACCAAATGTTTTGCATTTACCCTGAAAAAAAAAATGATCAATTTTTTTGTTTCAACAGTTTTTTTCCTTTTCAATGTCTCAGCTTATTGGCAAATTAGAAGGAGATAAAACTCGTTGGGTAGAATATTATTATAATATTGGACTCACCGGTTATAGAGCAAAATGACAATTTTATCGTCAGGGGTCATGAAAGCGATGGCATCTATGTCACCATTTTTCCTCATACCGATTCTCGTTGAACCCGGTGTGATAAATTTACTAAAATGTGCAAGAGCATAGTAAATTGGTTGTTTGAAAAATTCATCTTCCTCGGGATTGATGATTATCGCAGCGTCAACATAATTTTTAACCCAATTTGGTCCTCCGTACTTATCGAGAACCAAATTCCAATCGATAAAACCGGTCATCCAGTGATTAAAATTTTGCATCAAATTTAAGATGTAATATTCGGCACGATTCCAATTGCCGATGCTGACTGCTTGTGTGTCAAAGGGAGGGCCTGTTGAAAATATTTTAGATCTTATTGGGTAAACTGATGAAAAAAATTGGGTCCTGGTGCTCGGGAAAACAAAAATAGACCACATTGGGTATGTAATTTTATAATTGAGTTTCATTTGATTGATTTTAATGGCCATATCAATCAACATTATCCATTGAATGGCCATATCTTTCATCATTAATTTAACGATAGTGGTATGAAATATGTGTTTACTTTGTTAAAAAAAGTTCTCACAGAATATATTCAAAGCTGAAAATAATACTGTATAGAATTCTACTTTGAATGCGTCAGTAATCATGACATTTTAAATTTAACTTAATAATTTTTCACCATTTAGTCATTTCTTAACTCTCTCTTTCTCAAGCTCATTATTTACCTATGCAACCTTCAGTTACGAGTAAAAATTTGTCCGGAAAAAGAGTGTTCGTCTCATCGATAACTTCTGGGAAGATAAGCGAATCCGCGTACCAGTGAACGGCAACTCCTGCCGTATAATTTATGGCGACAGGATTTTTAAATACCTCAACGACGTACCCGGGAAGATTATATCTTTGATCGTCGAGAATTAATATGATAGTTTCGTTCGATTCCGAAGAGGCTATAGTGGGTCCCAAATTATTAGCGACCCAAATTGCCATCGTGTCGGGTGTCCAGCCCATTGTATTGAATGGTATCAACGGTGTTAAAGCATCTTGAGGCTCATTTCCGGTCGTTATAGCCCAAATATTCAATCCTTCTTTTTTGTATTCAATGAGAAATTTCAAGAGATATTCTGCGTATGTCTGATAATATTCTGTCTTCAAAAAACCTACACGAAGACAATTTTTTAAGGACGTTTAAACGTTATTATTATTTAATTAATTAATATTTTTTTGATAAATTTACCATATCCAGTATAATTGTCGTTAGTTTTCATCCAGGATGGTGCAGACCATGCAGCAGATATAAATTTCAAACTCGGACTTGCCATTCTTGCTTTTTTCATTATTGGAATTTTGTACATGAAATCTTCATTTGCTAGTTCGAATTTTTTCAAACTGACGTCACCATCGTTATCATCGTAAGAGTAGGGTCTTGTTGAAAAATCTGTACCCGCAATAGGAACACGTCCAAGAGTGTATTTGCTTCCATTAATACCGAAATAAGTTCTGAAATTTATAAGATTTTTTTTTTAAATCCTGAAAATTGTCATTTCCGGTCTCGTAAAATTTGCCTCAAACTCACTCGATTATACGATTTTGAGATGCTTCGCTCAATTTTTTCATATTTATGCCAGTTGCATCGGTAAAAGCTCCTCCAAATCCATGCATTTTTTGATATTTCTCATTGGGATATAGAATTAAAGTAATTGTATCATTTTCACCAACGGCTTCATCGTCGCCATTCTCACTATTCTCAAATCGACCAATTTTCTCACTCATTCTTTTGCCATTCTTGCCAGACTCGTAACTTCGATATTGACCTTTTTTTGGCACATTTACCGCCGTAGAATCGCAATAAGTTGAGTTGCAAACGCACACGATCGCCCCAGAGCCAAATTCACGTGGCACGCAGTCGTTAGCATTGACTGGAATTGAAAAAAAAAAAAAAAATCAATGAAACATTCTACTCGTTTTTTTTTCAAATTATCTTGTCGATGAGTAGTTTAATTTTTATTTACCCACCTGATGTGATAAGAGCGACAATCAGACTGACAAAAATACTCGATATTACTGTTGACAACATTTTTAATAATTTCCATTAATTGGACAATCTGCAAAAAAAAAAACCTTTTTAGTGTACAATTTTCCGGCTTTCAGAATTGCATGTTGAGGCTATTCGAGTGCTAGAAATATAGCGGACATAAATTTAATAACACAGAATTTCATGGATCTTCAATGAGACGATGAACTTTCCATTATTTTATTTTTCGTACAAGCAATTAGTCGATTCATACGTCGAGTTTTATTCATCAAACTAATTGGATTGATATCTCATTATGGGAATATTTCACAGCTCAATTTCATAATGAAAATATTTCGGATAATATTTAATCCCAGGGCAACTTGAAGCAGAGTTTCATTGTGCAATATTGGACAATGAAACAATTACAATTACAATTATGTAAGAGTAATTTGACGATCCAACTAACGTTAATTAGTCAGAATGAACCTTAATAGAATAGAAAAAAAAATCGAGAAAGTTTACGTTTCGTACATTCAACACGATTCGTTCACTTTGAGAGTAACTTCGTCGCATAAGTTTTACGATGAGTAACGCGAGGAGAGCTTCAACCTTACTTTAATTTAACCCTTTCCATACCATGTTAAAAACGACACCTGATCCATCCAAACATGGGTCTTCCGAGTTTGACGACTTTCCTCTTATTCGAAGTCGTTCTAAAATCCTTTAAAAATTTATCAATATATTTTGACCTTTGTACAATAAATGCATGCATTTACTTCATTTTGGAAAAAAAAAAAATTTAGTATGATTTAATTATCGAAGAATAATCAATAAATGGGGAGATAAATTGAATCGACCGAGCACGAAAGACCCATGTTTGTACAGTTAACATTTTTTTTTACTCTAGTAGAGTAACGACGAGAGCTTACTTAAATTTAAAAAAAAGTTTCACGATGAGCTACAAGGAGAGCTTGAAGTTTAGTTTAACGTAAAATCGAGATAGGATGTTGAACGACTGATTGGAAAAGAGACTTTTTCATATCGTTACATTCTCGTCGCCTTGCACTTTTCAAATGAAACGACATGAGAGAAATGTTTACCTTGAATATTGTTCGGGAAGGATTCCCGGAGTGGGAGAAATAATATGACACGTGTTAATCTTTTAATTTTATTTAAATTGGGTGCAAAAATTTGCACGGTTTTCTATTCCTGCTCAATGATGACTCAAGATATGAAACTTGATATATATTTTTTCTTATCGTAAAACGAAAACGTATCAACGAAAAATGCATTACCTTTTCGCTATATATATATATATATCAAAAAATACTTGCAATGAATAATTGACGCGTGTCGAGATACGAGTGACTGACTGGCATCGACAAGTAAAGTAAGAAAATACTCCAAGTCAAATTTTCTGTTGGAATTATTTTTTAAGATTTAAACGATTTTTTTAAATATGCTATGAGTCATTTCTCCGGGATTTTAAGAGAAAATACATTAGGGTGTCTGTTGTGAAATTATTCTATTACAAAGAATTATTGAAAGTGCCATATCAGTAGAATTTAATAGTAAATGTTGAAAAAGGTACATCTCATTTGAAAAAAAAAATATATATTTTTTTTACATTGAAACAAGCCACCCTTACTATGATAGAAAAAAAATCAAAGAAAACTCAATTCTCTGATCGTCTGTAGATTATCGTTTGTATCGAATTGGCTGAAATTGTTGTTAAAATATTTCCATCCTGCGAATCTTTCACTATGATCGTTTTTTCTTCATTATTTCTGCAAAAAACAAATTGAATTAATTTTCATGATATAAAATTAAAATAATTTCGTATTTATTATAAATTTGATTAATTATAAATATTAACTCACTGATTGTAAATTACAAGCACCGTCTCGTTCTCAGGTGTCAAGAAAGCTA
The DNA here is from genome assembly GCA_963669185.1 of Dyspetes luteomarginatus. Taxonomy (NCBI): domain Eukaryota; kingdom Metazoa; phylum Arthropoda; class Insecta; order Hymenoptera; family Ichneumonidae; genus Dyspetes; species Dyspetes luteomarginatus. The sequence goes on along the minus strand of OY769908.1, from coordinate 3,714,282 downwards.
CAGATTCTATGTGAGAGTTTTTCGTCAAACCAATTCTTGTGGATCCTCTACTCACGAATTTACTAAAATGTGCAAGAGCGTAGTAAGTCGGTTGTTTGAAGAACTCATCCGTCTCAGGATTAACGATTATCGGTGAATCAACAAAATTTTCAATCCAATTTGGTCCTCCCTGTTTATCGAGAGCCAAATTCCAATCTATCCATCCCGTCATCCAGTGATTCAAATTTTCCATTATGTTCAAAATGTATTTTTGTCCTCGTTGCCAGTCGCCAAGCCGAACTTTTGGATGTTCCCACGGTATACTACCTGTTAAAATTTTTAAATTCAATGAAAATATATATATTTTTTTAAATGAATTGTATGCGAGAACATTTAGATCTGACTTTATTCAAATAGGATTTTTTTAATTCTCAAATAGACTCTGATTAATCCAAATAGATATTATTCGATTTAAAAATGAGAAAATGATTTTATTCAAATAGTAGAAATCAAGTAGACTGTAATTAATCCAAATAGATTTTATACGATTTAGAAAAACTTGGACTTGATTAAATTAGATCAGATGAGCCATTAGCACCAACACTCGAATTACCATAAAGAATCCAAAAATGTGATTTAGTAAAAATTGAGCCAATTAACCATTAATTCGTTATTAATGAACCAGCAGAATTTTTATCAGGTTTTATTTATAATATTATAAACAATAATTGAGTTTGATATACAAATTTTGATTTGGATAAGATTACAAGATTAGATAAGAAACTGACCTACGCAAGCTTCCGTCATAATGAGAAATTTGTCAGGATAAAAATAATTGGTGATGTCGAGAACTTTTGCTGGTATCAGGGAATCGGCGTACCAATGCAGAGCAATTCCAGCTGTATAATTTTTAGCTAGAGAATTTTTAAAAACGCCATTGACGTACCATGGAAGATTGAATCTTTGATCGTCGATAATGAGAATGAGAGTATCATTGGATAACGATGAAGCTATAGTTGGTCCCAAATTATGAGCTATCCAATTTGCCATGGTTTTGGGTGTCCAGCCCATCGTATTTATACGTATAAAAGGTACAAGAGCATCCGCGGGTTCGTTACCCGTCGATATTGCCCATATTTTTAATCCATGATTTTTATACTCTGTGAGAAATTTCGTCAGATATTCCGCGTATGTTTGATAATATATTTTTTTCAGAAAACCTGATGAGAAATTTGTTTTTTTTAAATTTTGTTTCTTTTTTTTTTTTTTAATAATTAGCCAAATAAGGGTGAGATGATTGGACATTTCAAGGAAGAATATTTTTTTACCAAATCCATTATATTCATTGTTAGTTTTCATCCAGGGTGGTGGAGTCCAAGCTGCAGAAATAAATTTTAATCTAGCATTTGTATCAAGTGCTTTTTTCATTATGGGAATTTTATATATGAGATCTTCATTGGCTAATTGGAAATTATTTAATTTGACGTCATTTTTCGTTTCATCGTAGGTGTATGCTCTTGTGGAGAAATCTGTACCACCGGCTGGAACACGTCCAAGATTGTATCTGCTTCCATTGATACCGAAATACGATCTGGAAGTTAATCAGGAAAATTTTTATCTGTTTGATGATGAAACTTAATCATTCTTGAAAATCATCGAGTTTTATGGGTCTGTAATTTTTTTCTTTTAATTTTTCATTTTACTCAACTCGATTATACGATCTTGTGTTTCTTCGCTCAGTTTTTTAATATTTATGCCAGCTGAATCCGTAAATGCTCCCCCAAATCCATGAATTTTTTGGAATTTTTCATTGTGATTTAAAATTATCGTAATTGTGTTAATGTTGTTCGAGTCATTCGAGTTTTTCTCGAATTGACCATTTTTTTCACTCATTCTTTTGCCGTTTTTGCCAGACTCGTAGCTTCTATATTGACCTTTTTCTGGCACATTTACCCCCACAGAATCACAATAAGTCGAATTGCACACACACACGATAGATCCATAGCCAAAATCACGTGGCACGCAATCTTCGGTTTTGCCTGATTGAAGAATTAGCAAAAAAAATTTAAACGTTCTCCATTTTTATTGCGAATGATGAAATTTTTGTACACTCACCCACTGTTATAAAACTGAAGATCAGAATCGCAATAATATTCAACATTAGTGATGGCATCGTCAGTTATTTTTTCGTACCAGAAAATCTGCAAATAAGACTTTAATTGAATTATAAAATATTTTTTTAAAATACTACCGACATTTGTCCACATGGAAATATATGTATATGGCTCAAAAAAATGTAATTGTTCGCCAAAATTTTACGGACTTGCACATTGATTTTTGTATATTTACATTTCCACTTGGACATTTTCGATAATCAGTTCATCAAAGAGACAACAAATAATGTATTTAATTAAACAATAATATTTCTGACTAAAAATGAAAGACTCCGAAAGTTAAAAATATTTCAATATTCTGGTATATTGCATTATGGTAAAAACTTAATATTTCACAGTCACTGCCATCGCTATTTGTCTTTCTCGTTGAAACGTTTACGTGTGCAATTAGTCGAGGCCATAAAATTAGCCATTTGTAGGGGTCATTTTATGACCTTGGCACACGCAAACGTTTCAGCGATAATTTAACGTACGTTCAATAATTGTCCAATTTCCCCTACATTGGTCGGGTTCATACGCGATTGTACAGATTAACGTTTTTTTAACCTTCGGTGGCCAGATTGTGGTACGAAATACTAGAAAAAATAGATTGAGCGCTGCACTCTACTTGCATCTGTTTTCGATTATTTCGAGACCCAATTACGGCCGCCGTACGTGAAAATTTAACGCTATTTAATTTAAAAAATATTTTTAAAAACGTGCAAATTCGAAATTTGCACATTGGTTCCTCGTAATCTGGGGCTTTTCGCTCATCCATACAATCTTCTCTATATGCAATATATGCTAGTCACTTTAGCGATTTTTATGGGCTAAAATCCGACTAATTAGTAGCTTTACCAAATTAGTGCCATTCGATAAAAAATAATCATAATCATTCGATAAAAAAATATCATAATGGCGTATCAAAACATGCCCGTGAAAACCCCGCGCATTTTTGGAAAAAAAATTAAAAACGATGCAAAATTGGTGCACTTTTTCCTTTCACCGCGAACGCTGCCCAAACGACGCAAAATACGGCAAAAGTTTACATAGAATTTTTTTCAGAGAATTGAATTTCATATAAAAAAGTCCCCGAGAACAAATAGCTATCGTTAATAGTTTACGTCTGGGAGAGCGTCAAAGTTGCGCGACGAAAGCCCCGTGAGTAGTGAAGTCGCCGAGGGCTCTGATTAGTTGTTAAATTCAGTATCATCTAGTTAGGGTTAATCTAAACCTAATCGATAAGCTGTTGACGCTTGTCAAAATTTTTTTTATTCATTTTTCGAATTTTGACAAAAGTGTGAAATTTTTTTTTTTTTTTATTTCGAAATTTCAATATATTACATTTCTGAAACTAACAATTGGAGAATCATGAAAAAAATATGAGCATATAGAGAATTTTATTCGTAAAACATTCAATCCCTTGATTTTCCTTCGTATGTCGAACCGTTTTCTCGAAATATACAAATAAACAAAAATTGTACCTTCAACCCACTTTTAAGGGTTATCATTTAACTAAATCGTTTGGGAGTCTTTAGTTTTTCCGTCAGATCGGAAAAAGCGTTTTCCGATCGGCTAGAAAACGAGTTAATGTGTAGTCTGAAGTTAGCTTATAGCTATTTTATTTTTTCCTCAAATCTGAGAAACTAATGGATTGACCACTATAAGTCAGAAATAGACTAATTACTGCTAAATGATTGAAAAAGATAAAACGTTAAGTAATTAAAGTTGTCAAATTAATAAAAGCCAAATATTCTACGACCAGCTTCAGACGACACATTAACGGAGACTTGTTGTCTAGCCGATTGGAAATGGTTTTACCGATCTAACGGAAAAACTAAAGACTCCCTAACGATTTAATTAGATGATTCGTCACCCCCTAACGATTTCGCATCTAATTAGACTTTATACAATTGAATTGCTCGAAAATGAAAGAGCATTCGGCCGAGCTCACGCCTAGGTTAAATTTGTTGCTTAAAAAAATCGATTGACTCCCATAAGTTTTATTTAGACACCCAATGATTGCCCTTGGATTAAGGTGATGTGCAACTACTCAGTCAGCAAAACAGACTTTGCGTAAGCCACTGTGAGTGCGAGAAAGAAAGCTGCTTTCACTCCGGTACCAAAATTCTCGTAAACGATTGATCTTTCGGGCAAACTGAGAACCACGAACTGCAGAATCGTCATACGCAGTTCGTGATTCTCTTCGTTTGTCCGAAAGATCAACCGTGTACGAGAATTTTCGTACGCAGTTTTTATTACCGACAGAGGAGTAGCACATTGTCTTAAGAGGATGTGAAAGCTCTTCTTTACCATCGCAGCAGACCTAAATTTTCGTGCAAATAACATTGCAAAACTATCAAACCAAATGAATGGAAATTTTAGTATATAATTCAGTTAGTAGTATCCTATAAAATGGCACTCATAGAATTCCGAAAATCAAAAAAAAAAATTGCAGTTTGCATTACCACCAGTTATCTGTAAAATAAAAATGGATTTACTGACCTTCAAAGCTAGTTATTCAAACAAACCTTAGTGTCACCCTATGCAGTAATAAAAAACTTACACACTGAGTACTTGTACAAAACTTTTGTAGGTGCAAAACTTCGGAAATGCTATTTGCACGAAAAATTTTGTGGTAAGATTACCTGAATACAAGCTGCAGCCGATCAGTATCGCCCAAATTTGGTTCGCGAGCTTTCCGCCAACGAATCATGTATACTTGAGCGCTAGTGGCCTCTTCTTCGTACTGTAATATATAGTAATAGTGGGAAGAGCCAAGTGTTTCCGTCTACCAGACGTTTTACCGCAGAACGAAAGAGAGAGAGAGACAGAGAGAGGGAGAGAGATAGAGCGAGACCGCTGCAGTAGGCCATGTCTTTCGTCATTTTCATTTGATATGTAAAGTCAAGGTTTTTTAGGTATCCAAGATAATGCAGGGTCAGACTTTCTTTGTGCTTTACATGAATTGCGAAAATCGCAAGATAACTATCGTCCATCAAATATTTAAAAATGATAGATTAATTATTTAGTTTACAAAGATGATAATGATTAAAAATAATATGAATTAAATATTGTAGATTGTCTTATTTATAAGAATAATGATAATACTTTTAATTAATTTAGATTTCAGGGCTTATGATGCAATAGTGGCTAAAATAATATAAATTTTTTATTATAGAAACTTTGTTCAGATTGAATAATACGAATTTTCAAGCTGCGATATCTTTGCAATCGTTATTCCTATTGAGATTTGATAGGGGGATTCTGAAAAAGTCTCGAGTAGACTTAGAGAATGGCACTAGGTTCATCCAAATATGTCAATTATTTCTATTCCTTAAGGCACTTTGAAAATCAGCGAAATCAGAGGCGAAAATTCACAATTAATTAAAACAAAATGAATAGATAATATTTATTTTTACTTTCAAGGATAAGGTAAGGGTTATCAATTTGTTTTAGCTTGGAACCTTAAGACGAAGAAGGAGGAATCCATTGCTTTTTCAGCATTTACCATAATTTATAATTTATTAGAAAAAGCTGGCCAAACCTATTATGATCTGTCGCAAATCGTAGGGTGGATTCTCAATTCATTATTTATGAATTTAAGGTAGCAGAGTTTACTTTTTTACATCCAAAAACAAGAAGATCCCATTTACATTTATAAAGAAATGTCAGATTTAATAATATTTCTTTCGCTCTTAAGGGGTTACATATATATATGAAATTGTTCAGTCAATTATTTCGATATATTACAAGTATAATCTCTAAAATCTATAAAAAATATATTTAAAAATCACGAAATTTTCTATATCTTTGAACTAATGTAACCTCATAAAATAGCGATTTATTTTATACTCTCAATCAATTAAAAATGGCGCAAAACATTTTCCCTACCCTTTGCAGTTCGTCGAACGCTTTTGATCTCTTTCTTTTTTTTTTTCGTTGATTCGTTTGCATTCTACAATTCTGATTCACCAAATTTATCAAAGAAATGAACATTTCTTTGATATACGTATATATATATATATATATATATATACGAGGGGCGTGTTCTTTACCCTTATATATATACTTTGTTGTTAGATTTGACTTGTTGCAGAAAATTTGAGATGAAAATGAGCTACATATATGTCAATAATAATTTTTTTCTTCATTTTTGCCCGAGTAATGTCAAAGTTCATTTCTTTGATAAATTTGATATATTGGAATCGTAGAATGCAAATGCATCGTATATACATATATACAATATATTATTACATAGAGGGGCGTGTTCTTTATCCTTGTTCGAAGACATATCGTTTCGACAGTCTTTGTCAAGTGGAGGGTCTTGACCCAGACGTTAGGGTGACCTTCGTCTTCGACGTACGTGTGTGTTGTACAACGTCTATTTTTAACGACCTGCAGCAGAAAAATCCAGAATGAGAGAGAGTTAGAGGTCGATGGGGTTACGAGAATCCATGAAAAAATTGCATGGATCCTCCATGTGTGTTTCGTTCTCTCTTTTGCCTACGTTCGAAGACAAAAGTAGTTGGATTGAGTCTGTTACTTTCGAGTTATATGTACACATGGTTCCCCCCTGACCCCATACGTCAGGGAGGAGAATCGTACCGAAAATAACCCATTCGAACGAAAACACATTTAACGAGATAAATCTCGACGATAAACAGAGAGGGTGTAAAAAAAACTTTTCCGATAATTAACATCTGATAACTATATATATATATATATATATATATATGATCGAATCTCAAGTCTCTCCTTTATTCTCTTACGACACTTTTTTTCACACGACTTGTTCAAACAATCTATGAAGATTTCGTTATTCACGATAAGAAAGTTTGGATGAGTGTAGAGAATTATTTTTTTTCCCTCTTTTAATATACGTATTTGTCGTTGGTTATACGGGAGTCTCTCGGTGCTTATCGTACTTATATGTATGACATTGGAGGGTGCGAGACTCGGAATAATTCAGGAGAAAAGGGAGATCGTTTTAATATGTGGATGATGGTGGCTCGTGGTGGTGGATATAGAAAAGGTTACAGAGAGGTCGTCGGGTCAGCAACACCACGGTCACCCTCTCTCTAGCCTTGTCGAGTCTCTGCTTCGAGCCTTTTTACCAAACTAGACATTGGCATTCCGTCCCATGATAGTCGAGTCGCAATTCCACCCTTTCCCGATCTCTACTTTTTTTTCTTTTCTTTTTTTTTTTCGTAACTCTCCCTTGCCCGCTTTTTCGGCTTTCGCAGCACTTTTTCCACATCGAAATTCCATTGATGTGTGCATCAACGAGACACTAAAATGCTTCGATGGACTCGCAGACATTTGTCAGACAATTTTTTCGTAAAAAGATTAAGCAAAATTTTCACGAATTAACATTTTTTTTTTACCATTTAACAAGAGTTTAAAATAAGAATAAAATGTACAGAGAGCTGAGAAGTTTTCCAAAGATTTCACTACTGACAAATATTTATGTGAAAATATTCGGCCGAATCAAATTTAAAAAAAAAATATTAGTTCTCTGGTCCATTATTCGAAAGACTTACACATATATAATGAACAGAGACTTTTTTTTTTAGATATTTTGTATTGATATTTTGTATTGTAGTTCATGTGGCATGTTTTGACGGTGTGAATTTGTCGCCATGATGGATTCTGCTATGTTGGGTCAATTCTAGTCCAGTTGACACTTTCTTCTACCCCTTATCCACGCAGATGTAAGCATTGCGTAAATGTGCGTACACACAATGTACTTTTTTACCATGTGCACTGGTCAACCAATGCGGCGTGTAGCCAGGGAGAAGCTTGAAAACATCCTGGTGGAGGGGGCGTCTGGGTCACCCTCTTTCACGGTTAGACTGTCCGTCTGTCTGGCATGCTGGATTTCAGCTTACCGGGGTTCACAACCCCGCAAATTTCATATAGCAATTTACTTACGACGAAACACGAAGGAAATTTAATGATCGGATTAAAAAAAAAAAATTAGTTCTCTGGTCCATTATTCGAAAGACTTACACATATATATTGAACGAAGACTTTTTTTTTAGATATTTTGTATCGATATTAGTTCATGTGGCACGTTCTGACGCAATTGTCAACCAATGCGACGTGTAGCCGGGGAGAAGCTTGAAAACATCCTGGTGGAGGGGGCGTCTGGGTCACCCCATTTCACGGTTAGACTGTCTGTCTGTCTGGCATGCTGGATTTCAGCTTACCGGGGTTCACAACCCCGCAAATTTCATACAGCAATTTACTTACGACGAAACGTAATTGAATGAAATTCACAATGATCGGATTAAAAAAAAAATGATGAATGTGAAAAACTCTTGGTCAAATTGAAAATATATAAATACTCTGACACGACATATGAACTTTCAACTCATGAAATCGTGTGTACGTGTGTAGTTCAGGACTCTATCAAGTCACGATGAGGGGTTACAGCAAATCTCCCCCCACTCTTTCTCATCCTCCCTCGCGTTTTTCTCCTCATCCTCCACTCTCGACATCACCCCAGTAGGATATAACGTTCTCGAAGCCCGCAGACCGAGAGAGACTCGACTGTGAAGAAGGGAGAGAGTTGTCTGCACTGGAGGGGGTGTCTGGGTCAATCCCCTTCAGTCTGGGGGTTCCCAATTCCAAACGCATTTCCCGGGGTTCGCAAATGCCTCGTCTCTTGCGCTTGGAATATTTTTTAAGGCTGGAAGAAAAAAAAAAAAATTCTTCCATCTTTTTATCACGTGTCAATTATTATTTTTTTTGCATCTTTCCATTTTTATTTTTCCCCTGCATATTCGGTACTATCTGTTGCGAAATAATATACATATATATTTTTTTCATCATCGATCATCGCTTATTCCGTGAGTCTCGCTTCAATTCCTTCACTTCTCCACTTCTCCATTTCAATGTCACGATGTGGCACTTTCGTCAATTTCGGAATAAAAAAAAAATAATTGAAAAGTCGTTTTTTCTCGAATTTTTTTTTTTACACTCTCGTCACTTTAGTGAGTTACGAGACGACTGATGTGAAAAATCTATAAAGTCACTTTAATCAGCAATCCGTTAGCAATGGGCACGATAAATGTACGTAGTATGAACGTGTTTATATATATATATATATGTATATTTATATGTTTTTACATCTCTATATATATATATAGAGAGAGAGAGAGAGATGTAAAAACATATACTTTGTGAAAACGCGTCACGTTCGTGACGTGGACGGTGTGGATAACGCATTTTACGAGTAATAAAAGTGTTAAAAAATGATGCCGACGGGCATAAAACTGGCACAATTGGTTCAGTGGGGCGGTACCCCTGCGGCCTTGGACGGGGACAGTGATCTTTGAGTATATACTATACACTACTACCCTTCCCATATAGCTATATGTATACAGTACGATTCATAAACTATGCAAATTTTTCAAATATCAATTTAGTCAAATATATATCTCACGAGATTTTTTTTTCACAGAAATTCAATATAAATTCATAAAGCCACTAAAAAAAACCCCACAACTAAAAAAAAAAAAGTACTCACAGTATGTTATTTTAACCCTCTGATCTACACCTGGGTCACCACTGACCCGACAGCACTGTGTGTATTTTAACATGGCGACAGAAAATGGTGCAGACCAGTGGCTTTTGTTATGTTTATTTTCATTAATTTCTCCAATGCAATTCAAAAGTTTTTTTTTTTTAACATTAGGATATCATTGGTTGACATTTTTTTTTCATTGTCAATAGTGCAGCCAGGCTAGTTGCATAGTAAAAAAAAAAAACAAAACAAAGCGAATTCGAAAATGTATTGAGACCAACATTTTGTACTGTTGCAATTTTCCAAGAGATAAATCTCGTTAGTGAGAAAAATCTCGATCTCTTCACTAGCCAGAAAAAGCTCGATATATATCCCTATAAGAATATTTATTTTTCACAGCAAAAACCGTGAATTCTGAATCGCACTGTAGAGGCAACATCATGGCCTGCAGTGCATCCGATGCGTTATTGCACTCGCTGCGCTCACTGATGTGTGTGTGTGTGTGTGCATCTCGCATGCATTCTGCCCCTCCCAACCATTGGCATGTGCACGTTTTCAGTTCACTATTCCATTCCAAGAGCGAGAGCTCGTAAAGTCCACAGCTCCTCGTCGTATATGGACAAGAACTCTCCCCCCCCCCCCCCCCCTCCCCCCGCCTTTCTCTCACTCGTTCACAAACGAGTGCAAAATCCGAGGGTGTTTCTTCGTGTGTGTGAGTCTGCCAATGGAAATGTATTGGCGACTGACAGGACTCTTTATTCTTGCTTTATATGTATGGGTGGCACACACTTCTTGCTCGATCATCACCCTGAATATCCTTTCTCTGATAATATATCTGTGCCATTGGCCATTTCGTGATATTTTTCATGTATTTTTTTTTTTTTTCTTAGGACACTCACAGAATTATTGTTTTTCAGGAAAAAAAATTATTATACAAATTTAAGAAAAGAATGGCAACGATTTACAGTTCAACACGTTTTGTTGTTAGTTCGCATGAATTCTTTCGTGTCCAAAAATCAGACTAGACCCTCTTTTACTGCTCGAACATCGCCCTGAATATCCTTTCCCTGATAATATATCTGTGCCATTGGCCATTTCGTGATATTTTTCATGTAATTTTTTTTTTTTCTTGAAAATTGTTTTTCAGGAAAAAAAAATATTATAGAAATTAAAAAAAAATAATGGCAACGATTAACAGTTCAACACGTTTTATTGTTAGTTCGCATGAATTTTTTCGTGTCGAAAAATCAGACTAGAGCCTCTTTCACTGCTCTGATAAAAGGTGATGAGCATTTAAAAATTATAAGGGGCATGGCCCTGTCAATTTGGCCAGGAAAGTCCGGTGCATATTTTATGTCGTGCACGTAGTTGTATATAGGGTAGTTTGCTCTCTCTCTCTCTCTCTCTTTCTTTATATCTTTCTCTCCTCCGTTGTGTGTGATACAACAACTCTCTGCGACCGTCGAGAAGTGCGTTAACCCTGCTCGGTGCGTCGGCCCTTCAGCGTTTCTCAAACAGATCGAGCGTTCAGAGCAACAGAGATAAGAACTGACAAAAGTGATAAGGACGTATCTCGAATAATGTAGCTCTAAAATTAAGCCTTTCTGATTGAAAGCTACTGTTGAAAATCTAGATATTGTCATTATTTTACATTAGAAGGGAAACGAATAAAAAAAACAAATTTTCTTCGAGTGTGCAAGAATTAATGTAAGGAGAAATAGAATAAGAGTAGACTAGATTTGAATCGTCAGTGTGCAATGAGAAGGAGAGAGAGAGAGAGAAATCCTCCAGGGTCACGAACCGTCGTCGAGCTGCAATTGTTTAGACCTCGATGCATTTTCTCTCCCTCTCTGTCTCTCTGTCTCTGCTCCGTCTTATGCTGCATTGGCCTTTGGGCATTGCACTCTCAGTTGCATTTTCTCGAGGGCGGACCCCGCGGGTTGATGCACGCACAAACCGCGAAGCTGGCCGAGCTACGGCGAGACGAGCCGAGGACTATTAGCGCGCTTCTCTCGCTCTCTCGTTCTCTCTCCGTAGGGAGAGAAACAAAAAGAGATAGAGAGATGGAGAGAGAGATAGAGAGATGGAGAGAGAGCGAGAGAGACATAGAGAGAGATAGAGAGATGGAGAGAGAGCGAGAGATAGCGAGAGAGAGATGGAGAGAGAGCGAGAGAGACATAGAGAGATGGAGAGAGAGCGAGAGAGACATAGAGAGATGGAGAGAGAGCGAGAGAGAGAGAGAGAGCTGGAGAGAGACCGAGAGAGAGATAGAGAGATGCAGAGAGAGAGAGAGAGAGAGAGATGGATAGAGAGCGAGAGAGAGAGAGAGAGATGGAGAGAGAGCGAGAGAGAGATAGAGAGAGATGGAGAGAGAGCGAGAGAGAGATAGAGAGATGGAGAGAGAGAGATAGAGAGATGGAGAGGAAGCGAGAGAGAGAGATAGAGAGATGGAGAGAGAGCGAGAGAGAGATAGAGGGAGAGCGAGAGAGAGATAGAGAGATGGAACGAGAGCGAGAGAGATAGAGAGATGGAGAGAGAGCGAGAGAGAGATGGAGAGAGAGCGAGACAGAGATAGAGAGATGCAGAGAGAGAGAGAGAGAGAGAGATGGATAGAGAGCGAGAGAGAGAGAGAGAGATGGAGAGAGAGCGAGAGAGAGATAGAGAGAGATGGAGAGAGAGCGAGAGAGAGATAGAGAGATGGAGAGAGAGCGAGAGAGAGATGGAGAGAGAGCGAGAGAGACATGGAGAGATGGAGAGAGAGAGATAGAGAGATGGAGAGGAAGCGAGAGAGAGAGATAGAGAGATGGAGAGAGAGCGAGAGAGAGATAGAGGGAGCTTGCAGTCCATCGCACGAGAATTCAATGCAGTCATGATCCGGCACGCCTGCTTGCAGCTGCAACGGTCATCGTGCGTTCTCAACAACGAGTTCGATGCACTCGCACGGTCTTTGCTGCTTCTGCTCTTGCGCTCGTTCACTCGTGCGCCCTGTCGCGATGCAATGCACGATTTTCCCTGCTCCCTGCTCCCTGCTCCATCGAATGACTCAGGCCACAGCGAGGTGAGCGCCGTGTGTGCGCTCATCACGAGGGAATACGACCTTGACCCGACTGTACCGAGGTGCATTGTACCTTTGCGATTTTTATTCGTACCGATCTCTCTCTCTCTCTCTCTCTCTCTCGCTCTCTTTCGTCATATATTATGTTTTAAGAATGTTTTCATTCGCTGTTATTGTCGACTTTTATACTGTAATTTTCCATAAATCTACCAGTTCGAATTATTTATAATTTTTATTGGAACGATTTTTTTGCGTAATTAGTTTAATGAATTTAATCTAAAAGAACAAATATATCGAATGTTTATAACAAAAACAGATATGATGATAAAATATATTTGGATGAAAAAAATAATTCATATGTGCGTGCAAGATGAATCGATTAGTTTGATTGAAAAACTTATCTTTCGTCTAATATTAATAATTTAATATTATCATAAATAATATTATTATAATCTTTAATATTAATCGATATTAATCTTCATCAATGACGATTGTATCACAATTAGACAATTTGCAATATGGTCAAATTTTATAAAAATCGAATGAATTTTAACTGAATCGAAAAAACTTTATTAAAACTAAATAAATTAATTTTTGCTTTGAGCGCAATGCGATCGAATTTTCTCTCATTAACGTTTCTTTGAAATCGGTAATGAAAAAAAAAAATGTAGGTTTCCAGTTACACCGCAGACACCTGGTCAGTAAGACGAGATCATTACTCGAGCAGATAAGATAGGATCAGCCAAAGTCTCAAATATTTATTATGTCTTATATATATATATATATATATATATATATATATATATCTGCCAGTACATAATGACTGTTTCATCATGTATGCCATGTCTTGTAGAGTGGTTCGATTTTTATTGAATCGTTATCGTAACGAGAAAATGAAAAAAATTCAATTGAAAAGTTTATTTGTTGCAATATAATTGAAAAAGGATTTGATCAATTATCAATTAAAAAGTCAATTTAACTCATCTGGTCAATTTGACGATGATAAGTTTTTATCTCAGACCTATATTGAGTGTCCTTGAATAAATTACATTATAAAATAACGTACGAAATTTTTTCCAATGGGTCAAGAATTTTGGACATAAACATTCGTTGAGTTAAATTTTTCGCGTTTCGTCGATCTTGAAAATTTCGTTGGTGTTATGAGACTCGATCCATTTTATCCAAAAGTGCAAGTGTAGTTATAAAAATTGCAATTGTTAATCCGAGACAAACAGTTGACTTAAGGAAAGCAATCGACTGGGATTAAATTAATTTAAAATAAAATCAAATCGATCTGAGGGAAGTTAATTTGTGGGAAATTCGACTGTATGTATTATAATACATACAAAAAAATTAAATCGATCTGAGGGAAGTTAAGTTGTGGGAAATTCGACTGTATGTATTATAATACATACAAAAAAATTAAATCGATCTGAGGGAAGTTAAGTTGTGGGAAATTCGACTGTATGTATTATAATACATACAGTCGAATTTCCCACAAATTAACTTCCCTCAGATAGATTTGATTTTTTTAAAAATTAATTTAATCCCAGTCGATTGCTGTTTGTCTCGGATTAACAATTGTAATTTTTATAACTACAAATATTTCCTCATAAGATACCATTAACTGCCGAGTTAAATGGATCGAGTCTCATACGCGTATGGCAATATGCCGAGAAATGAGAGATTGCATTAAAATTCATTGGCCTCTACCACAAAACGTTTGTCTCTGTCAGCTTGATAATTAACGACGAAACGATTATGATTTATCCGTTGTTTTTCGTCTTACAATTAGGTTGTATTGTACATCATATCGAAAAGTGCTACTGATGCTGGAAGGAGGAAGAAAAGAGAGATAAAAAAAAAGATGGAAAGTGGCTAGACATTGGGCTATTAGCCAGTAAGAAAAAGCCCCCTTTTACTGTCTCCCTTGAATGTAATACAAAAATGGTCTCGATACACAATTCGCTCGCAGAGTTAGTCAGAGTTATCTTTTGGAAATCGTCCAAAAAACGATACAACGATTGATAGTCTTGAGACTCGTACATTTTTATTATTATTTATTATTATCTCTGGCTCATTTATTTCAGCTATTTAATTAATAATTACATCATCAGAATTTCGTGCAACGAAATATTTTTTATTCCATTTATGAGAATGAATAAAAGATTTGTTAATTATTTAAATTTGATAAAAGAGTATAAATCGATGTTTTAAGAAATAAAATGTATAAACTGTTCAAAGAATATTGTCCTTGGTTGTAGTAAAGGTTCAATGGCTCATTAATTAATGAACGAAGAAGGGGGCAAAAACCCTGAGAAATTGTCTCGTAGAGTGATAATATGACTTCCCCCACTCTGGTCACTATACTGGGATGTATGTATTATATATATACACACACACACACATATATATATATATATATATATATATATATATATATATATATATATATATATATATCTTTATGGAGCACCAGTGTCATCGACATGGTCACACAGACTATCAGCCTCCCCCCTTCCATGTGAGGGACCTGACATTTGTCTCCATTGTAAAAAGGTTAACGCATTTATTGCAAGATAACCTTATCACATTGTCACGATGTGCAAATATTTAATATCATTGCTAAATTATACAACGTGTGAGACAATACAAAACGATACGTTTTTTTTATTTATTTATTTTTTTCATCAATACTGTTAGAGCTTAATGATTTCCTGGCAATGACCGCACTCTCAATAAAGTAACGAAAGTTCAAAGGTAAACGTCCCAGTGACAATGTCAAATATATCAATGCAATTAATCCCGAAAAAAAACTCATTTCTGTCCAAATGGGTACGACTAATTTCAGGCCCAGAATTTTTTCAATTTCCGATAATTTAATTTAATTTTAAGATGATTGGAATATCGAAAAATTATGTTTGAATTAAATGATATTGTCTCAGGGTGTTATTAATTATCCAGTAAAAATGTTCGATGCTGCGATAATTTTTCTGACGATTGTCAGTCCTTCGTACAATATTTTTTTGCAAAATCTTATCAGGAGGCTGGACAAATCTCTCGCTAGTGCGACAAGTAATGGAGATACTTTTACGAAAGTGCTTGATAAAAAAAAAAAACGAAAAAAAGAAGCGTCGCAAAAAAAAAACGATCCGGGTGAATTATTTTATGAAACTCATCAGTCAGAATATTTTCTTTCGAGAAGAATTTTTTTATGAATGATCGCCATACTGTATACGATATATTTTTTCAAAATGACACATCAATGGAGAGAAATTTTATTCGGGCTCGTCTGTGGCTCGAGATTTTGTGACAGAAAATGACATTTTTTGTTTTCTCTTTAAAGCTGTCGCAGCAGGTGTGGGATAAAAATTGAAGCGAGGTTAGTGGGTAAAATTTACACCGTATTTCTCGTAAATTTACGAAGAATTTCCCTTTCTTAACCTCCAGCCTCTTTCTCACTCTTTATCCTCGTTTCTTACTGGCTTTTACGTCGTACATAAAATATATATATATATTTATATATATATATATATATATATATATATATATATATATATATATATCTAAGCGAGGGATGTATTTTGGTCGAGGAGGCGCGTGCGATGGTTCTCTCGTACACCAACGGACGACGGGGACTCTTGCTCCCTCAACCTTGAACTGATGAACGCAAAGAGAGAGAAAGAGAGAAAGAGAGAGAGAGAGGGAGTCGAAACCTGCCAACGTTCTATCCTATTCCTGGCCTTCCTTCTCGTCTCCTGGGATTTCTTCCCCAATCACTTCGTTTACAAGCAAAAGAGGATTTTTTAGTTAGTCCTAATATACACACTTTTTGTTTATACTTTTAGGATCCGGTCATGTCAATACTTGATTCTTGCAAGTCAATTTTTATTTCAGTTCGATCATTTTTATACTATTGACAATTTAAAAAAAAAAAACGACCGAATTCTATGGCTGTGATAAATATAGTTGACCTTGAACCGACATTTTTAGTTTCGAGGCTGATTCTTTGCTTTTCACGTGATTCAGTCTAGTGACATTGAATCGGGGAATCCCGTAACGTCCAGAATTACGAAGAAAAAGCCACAGGAGGAACGCGAATCTCGCCGTTCACGTTCCATTAATTTTTTTATTTTTTTCCTTCGTGGTACAGCAATTTGCTCATGAGCCATTTAAAAGTGTTTCTCTAGTGGATCGTACGACTTGCCAATTTTGAGATATGTGTATATATGTAGCATTGACTCCCCTATAAAGATATCCAGACTTTTATTCTTCTTATTTTAGCCATTTTTTTTCCAGAAAAAAATCAAAATCTTGACAATTCGAAAAAAGAAGACAACAAATTACACTTTTTCAAAACTAAATATTCATAATTTTATATTAAAAAATTATTTTCAATATTTTTTTTTCATTTTTATCGTGTCCATTTTTGTTCTCCAGCTGTATAAATCGTCGATGAGACAAAGAGAGTTAGCGTGTTGCTCGTGCTAAGCTTATCGAGTCGGGGATCAAGGTCATCACCGAGAGGTGCTGAACGACGATGACAGGCAGAACAATGGTCCGGATGTGGAGCAGTGAATATGGTGAGAGTTCTGACGATATTAAATTATTATCATTATCATTATTTTTTTTTCAAATAATTTTTTCTTCACTATAATGACGATGAGCGATATATGACTGTTCCCATTTGCAAGGGAGAAATGGAACGACGGAAATGATCGTCCTACCTGGGACGATCGTGGATGAATATTTTTGTCAAATGTTTATATATATATGTATACGATGATATTTAAAATCTGGAAAGGCGGATAAGTCATGGTGATACACAGCCAATATGTCATTGTGCAATTGAGCAATACTATAGAAATTTTATGCCATATATAAATCATATATATGCGGCTGCTCTTCGTATCGTACAGTCCGATGACCTGGCTATGGGTTGCATTTTTTCATCGATCGGCCAATAACGAAAAGTTGGGTTAGATAATAGGACTGATGCTCCCATCCTTATATTAAATCGGCTGGAGGTTCGAGGATGCTCCCATCGTTATATTAAATCGGCTGGAGGTTCGAGGATGCTCCCATCGTTATATTAAATCGGCTGGAGGTTCGAGGATGCTCCCATCTTTATATTAAATCGGCTGGAGGTTCGAGGATGCTCCCACCCTTATATTAAATCGGCTGGAGGTTCGAGGATGCTCCCATCCTTATATTAAATCGGCTGGAGGTTCGAGGATGCTCCCATCGTTATATTAAATCGGCTGGAGGTTCAAGGATGCTCCCACCCTTATATTAAATCGGCTGGAGGTTCGAGGATGCTCCTATCCTTATATTAAATCGGCTGGAGGTTCGAGGATGCTCCCACCCTTATATTAAATCGGCTGGAGGTTCGAGGATGCTCCCATCCTTATATTAAATCGGCTGGAGGTTCGAGGATGCTCCCATCCTTATATTAAATCGGCTGGAGGTTCGAGGATGCTCCCATCGTTATATTAAATCGGCTGGAGGTTCGTGGAGGTGCCACCCCCAGTCGAAGCTCAGTGAACAAAGAGAATGTCTCCGAGACATTTAATATCGCGTATCGTATACACTTTCAGTCTAGTAGTAAGAAGGCTAATAGTGAGAGTATTCATGGTATTAGTGTGTGAAAGTATACGATACAGTAATAAGAATCTATCCAGAATCGTCTACCCTTGAAAATCCTTGGCTGAGAGAGACCCATTTTATGATCATGCCTCGACCCAATTCCATATTCTCCTTTGGTCCATTGTTCAAACTTTCGACTCTGATCCTTTCTTCAGATTTGAAAATTTTACGTACCAGCACAATGCTAAGCCAATTATCGTAATTCTAATTTTTGTAACGAAGAAAAAAAATATTAATTACACAATAATTATCTAGTAGAAAATAATTGTACATTGAGAGGCTAACAATTGTAATAGTTGAAATTCATTTGATTTCTCTACTGTAAAAATCGGAAGGATCAAAATAATATATTTATATAGATTTTTTGCCGAATTAAATATATCTGCTGTATATATCGCCCTCATATATTTTTCAGTCTTACATCTATAGGATTATTTGATGAATACCAGATTTATATATACACGGTGGATGTATGTAAACTATATACGAGATATAGAAGCTTTTGGGGTTATGTATTCGGATATAGAAAATAAATATCTTTTCATATAGTTTCGTTCCGTTAAATGAAATTGAGAGACTCTGCACTGACAATTAGTGGGGTGTCGTCGTCGTCGTCTCAGTCGATGGTGGGTGAACTTGACTCTCTCAACATCATGGAGGTTGCTCACCACTGCCATCTCAAGCAGAATAGAGAAGAGACTATATATATATTTTTACCCACCATTTATATATATATATACATATATATATATATATGTGTGTATATATATATATATATATAAATGGTGGGTTGTAGACAGTGTAGTGAAAAAGGGAGCGCTGCGTGGGTGGAAACATGGTGAGTGTGTGGTACACGATGTGGAAGGGCGAGAAAGTGCAATGTCTGTCTTTCTCCCTCGGTCGATGACGCCAAACCATATACCCACCTTCGAGCACTTTCGAACGAGCCCTCTCTTCGCACATATCCCCTCTTCGGGGGATGAATGCATGTATTCACCCTGCGATTCTACTGAATATTATAAGCGTGTCTCGAGCTTCAGACACTGGGGAAACATTTGACAGACGAGGATGTAATTTTAGTCTGCCATTTATCCAATTTAAATTTCACAAATAAATCGTAATATTATCACCAATTAGTGTACGAGTAAAAATGCGAGAGATTCAACAATTAATGATGAGGATTAATTAATTAATTAATTAAATTATTAACATTATTGATTAATTTTTCTTATATTAATATGTCAAATTGTCCTTAAAAAAAAAAACCACTAATTTCGCAAATTTCACAAATCCAAGAGAACGGAAAAAAAATAATGGCGAAATTTTTGCTAATTAATTTATTAATTAAATTATTAACATTATTGATTAATTTTTTTTATATTAATATGTCAAATCGTCCTTAAAAAAAAAACCACTAATTTCGCAAATTTCACAAATGCAAGAGAACGGAAAAAAAATAATGGCGAAATTTTTGCTAATTAATTTATTAATTAAATTATTAACATTATTGATTAATTTTTTTTATATTAATATGTCAAATCGTCCTTAAAAAAAAAACCACTAATTTCGCAAATTTCACAAATCCAAGAGAACGGAAAAAAAATAATGGCGAAATTTTTGCTAATTAATTTATTAATTAAATTATTAACATTATTGATTAATTTTTTTTATATTAATATGTCAAATCGTCCTTAAAAAAAAAACCACTAATTTCGCAAATTTCACAAATCCAAGAGACCGAAAAAAAAATAATGGCGAAATTTTTGCTATGAAAATATGACGTAAAAACCAAAAACTAATGCACCGAGAACAAGGCTGTAAAAAAAAGAATAGAAAAAATTAGATGATATTTTCTGTGTGGTGGTGAGAGAGTCGCTTTCTTGGCTCCATTTCAAGTTCTACAACAGAGTTGAACGATCCTTCTAATTTTACATCCTGTCCCTCATTATCCAAACAAGCATTTCGTGCTGTTTTTTTTTTTTTCATTCAACACATCTAGCTCAAATAACACAAAATTCCATCAAAATTCATTGAACTCTCACGAAAGATTTTTCTATTATTACGAGAAAGAGCAAACGAGCCCATAACTGAATCCTCGCGTCCCAGAATTTTTCTCATCCATGCATACGTTTTTTTTTTTTTTTTTAAAAGTTATCAAAATCACGAAAAGCTTTGGCCAAAGTTCTTTTTAATGTTCAACCATTTGGCAAATATACAGAAAAAGTCAAAAGGGTAAGGGGCAAGCAAGAAATACGTGGGTTGAAAGTAATTTTCGATAAGACCATCACTGGTTTTCCTGTTACTTTGCAGACATTCGAAAAACAGTGAGGCAAGATATATATATGGAGAGAGGGTGAAGATATGCCGGATCACTAAAACCATCAGAAACTACCCCTTGTGTGTATGTGTGTGTGTGTGTATCGCAGGGTAAATCTCGTAGTGTTTCTCTCTGTACGAGCTCTCACTCAAACGAATGCGAAACATTATTCCCCCTCTACACCCCTTGGAGCTGCATATTGTCAGGGTACATGGGAGGGGTGGTTTTCGTCTGGCTCCAAGTAAAAGTCTGTGGGGAGGTGAGAGTGCGGTCGAGGCACCCCGTAGTAGTCGCGAGGATGAGAAGAGACAGTGCAGATACGAATAGAAGAGTAAAAGAGACATGAGAGAAAAGACAAAAAGGGAGAGAGAGAGAGAGAGAGAAGGGGTGGGAGTTGCTGATGCTACTACTGTTCTTCCATGCTTTTGAATGTCAATGTCTTTGTCTCCCTCGGTGAGTCGTTTCGTTCCATTTCGCCAGATCGTCCTGGCGCTCACTTACGACCACGATCCTATTTTTCTTATACGTGTAAAAGTATATATATATATATATATCCTTTTACTTTTATATATATATATATTTTTATATATATTTTATATATACATATATATATATATATATATATTTTTATATATATTTTATATATACACACATATATATATATATATATATATGTACATATAGTTACATATAGTTACATAAAAAGGGTGCATGCTCGTGTAGGTAGTAGAATGCATATTGCGAAATTCTTGGTTCTCTTCGCACTGGGCGCATCGCGAGAAACCCTTTTTTTTTTTTTCGTCTCCCTCTCGCCATTATCCCTGAGCCACGATGATATGCGTTGGCCCAGCCTCCCTGTCTGTATGTCTATATATAATATGTAAGTGAAACAACGAATGTTTTGACACGACCACCCTGTCGTTCATCTTTTTCTTTTACTCTCTTTCTGGTTCTATTTTTTTTTTTTTTCTTTTTTTTTTAAGGGCGTGTCACGAGTGCCCCTTGAGACACGAC
The DNA here is from genome assembly GCA_963669185.1 of Dyspetes luteomarginatus. Lineage (NCBI taxonomy): Eukaryota > Metazoa > Arthropoda > Insecta > Hymenoptera > Ichneumonidae > Dyspetes > Dyspetes luteomarginatus. The sequence continues at coordinate 3,692,587 of OY769908.1, read as the reverse complement.
GACTTTACCCCTTTTGTATGTACGGTGAGTATGGATGAGCCTTGTCTGGACCGAGTTTTTTCCAATCTTTTATTCCAGCTTTGTTTCTTCTTTTTGATATTACAAAAATATTTGGTATAATATATGATATATATATATATATATATATTTTAACAGTCGTTACTCAATTATTCACAGAGAATTACACTAATATTTTCGTTTCAAATGGAATTTTTAGTCTTTCTTCAAATTCACAATTATTTTGACAAAATAAATCTTTACAATTTTATTTCTTTCTTCGCCAAATTGTGCTAATTTTTCGTGAAATCATCAAGAGGTCAACCTGCCTAAAAATCATAATAAAAATCAAATATTTAAATAAAAAAAACGTAAAAAGATTGAGGATTCTTTGGAAAAATCTTGTATCAGTTAACCATTGTCGACGTAGCATAAAATACGAAGGAAATGGAGGGACATTTGAAAAAGCTCGACAATGGAGATGGCAAGAAGATAGGAATGAAAGAAAGTGAGAGAGAGAGAGAGAGAGAATGCGATCGTGAAAATGTTTTGTCGTCGCCAAAACTTTACTGTCTCTCTCTGTCTCGCTCGTTGCACCCTATATCTCGCTTTATCTCTATATCTGCTCTCTCTTCGACTGCTTTTACCTCCTTCCCCCTCGGTACGTCCCGTAAGCGCCCCTGGGTCTCGGTCGCCCAGCCCCCTCCGACGTCTGCGTTGGATTCTGTGGATCTGGGTAGTCGGGTTGCACACACACGATATATATATATATATATATATATATATATATATATATATATATATATATATAGATATAGATATATATAATATATAAATTGTGTATGTGTGAGTTGGTGGTGTGTGCAAGGTAGAAGGTAGAGGAGGTTGAGGTCGTCGGGCTCGTGGGAACGAGGCATTGACCTCTAGTGAGTTAGGATGTCTGCCGGTATTGATTCAGAGGGCTCGAGAGCGAGGCTGCCGGTCGGCGTGGCAGCGGAGCTACGTCGTCGCAGTTATCGTTGACGGCGCTCACCATGCTGATTCTCGTAGAAAGTGCATGTATATATATATATATATATATATGTCGATGCTTTAAATCCAGAAGGGCGTTCAAAGTTATTTTCATAAATAGATGATGCGCCATTTTGGAATTAGACCATCGGCAATATCGTTGGCAAAATATTACAAGGGCGTCTGTAGTTGCGTAAGGGTAGCTTATACGCCCTTTTGAATTTAGGGCATCGACATAATATCGAGGGGTTAATGGCACAAGGGCGTATAAGCTTTGTACAAGGGCAGCTTGTGCACCCTTCTATAGGTGAGATCATCGATGGTTATATGTGCAGTGATGCGGTGGAGCTCAACCCTCGACATGGGGGTGGCAACGAGCGGGGGTCTAGCATATAATGTATATATATATATATAGAATGAGGGTATATAGAGCGAGATCGGAGCAAACCATGAACACGACAGCAGGAAGGAAGGAAAGGCGACCAGACATGAGGGAAAGGGTGCAACGTACTGGGCCACACACTTTCCTGCTGTCCCTTATTTCGAGCGAGGGAAAGAGAAGGTAAAAAAATGAGATGGATAGTACAGACCAAAGAGCAGCTCTCGTTGTGGAGAAAGGAGCGAGTTCGTTGACGGCAGTTCGATTATATTTTTGGATATAGTAAAAATAATAATAGTAGTAGTAGTAGTAGTAATGAAATCCACAACGCAGTTTAGAGCAGAAATAAAAAAAGTATTTGAAAGATCCCTCTTTCCTCTTTTTTTCCTCTTTCCTCCCCCATGTTTTTAAATTGAAAATAAAAATGATAATTTTCTTTTGTTCATTCGCGAAGTATCTCGTGATCTCGAGAGGGAGAATTGAAGTTGTTATGAGGAAAGTGAAAGTTGGAACGATGAAGGGACAACTTTAGTTCATAAATCTTTCTAGACATACTGTATATATAGAAGCTAATTTTAAATTATTTGTGACAAATTGATTTATCGAAATGATTTTTTTGGGATTTTCTCATCATTGCAAACGGTGGAAAAAAATATTATCGATGAGCTCCAATTAAAAAAATGCTACACAAATTCTTGTATAATTGAAGAAAATTAATTCTGTTTGTTGCAGTGATGTTAAAATGTACTTTATGCGAGCTACCCCATATACATTTTATGTTGGGAGAATAAGGATCGATTTTCGCGTTCCCAGTTAGCCTAGCAGTGAACACACCTCTTGCTCGTAAAAGTACGTAGCGTTGGCAAGCCTTTGCGCACTCGCGAACGTTGCAATTTTGCGAGTACGTAGGGGTTGAAGTATCCTATATATATTATATATATGGCTCGGTTAGCCACCCACGCGCACCAGTCGACGAGGAAGACGCTCGCATGGAACGGCAGGGTAAAGAGAAAGAGAGAGGATTTAGAGAGAAAGATAGAGAGAGAGAGAGGAAGAGAGAGAGAGAGAGAGAGAGAGAGAGAGAGGGAGAGCGAGGAAGCAAAAGAGGAAGAGAGAGAGAGAAAGAGAGAGAGAGAGAGAGAGAGAGAGAGAGACATAGCGAGGAAGCTAGACAGGGAGAGAAAGAGAGAGATAAAGCTAGAGAGAGGTGAAACGTGCACCAGCACACTGCAGACAGGATGGAGGCACTGGGGCGAACTTTCGCTCTCTCGCCACGCGCGCCAGCATCGCTGCAACGACGAAAACTTGCCACTGATGCCACACTATACTACCAGATAGCACTAGTTTCCTCTCTCTCTCTCCTTTACTCTACTGCGAGTCTCCCGCGCGAGGGCAATTCGAATATTCGAAACCCGAACGTTGCAGTTTAAATTCTTATCCAACTCATCCGCGACGCTTTTCGAGACTTTCATTGTCATTAAACAAATAAACAGAAATCAAGTTTCATCTCAATTGGAATGGACCATTTTTAAATAATACAGTAAATCCTTCCTCGTATAAAATGTTTTGACATTGAACAGTCAGAATAATATAAATTAAATTATTGAAAAAATTTGTGCGAATAGAAAAAGAAGAAGAAGATAAAAAAATGAAAATATTTGAAAGGAAAATGCACGTACATTTTAAATCAAGAGAGAAGAAATGTTTCATATTAATTTATTAATAAAAAAAGATGATTTCTTTTTTATTCTGAACTGTCACGAAATATTGGCATGATGGCAAATAATAAAACAGTCAAGGATCGACAAATCCCTTTTTCATATTATACAAGGGATGCAGAGGGGTGCAAAAAACGCAGACTCAGCATGTTCTACAGAGGTCTTTCACCCTCCAAAAAATATATATACACATATACAGTGTCCATGTAATTAGAACAAACAAATTGATGACAACGAAACGATGCGTTCGAGTGAATAAGACGAGATTTAATATTAATTTATCATATCAATAGAAAAAAAAAAAAGCGAGGCTCATCCTTGATGGAACTTTTCTGAGATTTGGAAAAATTAAGAGAAGAGGAAATAATGAAACTTGAATTATTACAATCAAAAGGCTCGATAAATGAATTTTTTACGCTATAAGGGTTCATCCCTTATATGACGTTCTTCGCGAAGGTGTTTCATCTTCAAAACTTATTAATATAGAGGCATAAATTTTGTGAAACTAGAACGAAAGAATGCGTGGGCAATGGTTGTGGGCACGAGGAAGACACTACTCGTAATTTCATCCCCCTGTGGGACTTCGGAGGGGGATTGTTGAGGAAAGGTACGACGCCCCAAGTACGGAAAAAAGAGATGGAAATAGAAAAGGCGGACGACGACCTGCTCTTGGTGGTGTGCAACTACCGCGATCGATGCCCGCCGTCGCCGCCATTACCGACGGCGTCCCAACCCCGAGGATTGTATACTCTCTTTGAGTGGGGGGTTGGCGCGCGTTGACTGTACACACTAAAGCTGTTTTTAATTAATCACGATTATGTGTAAGCGCCAGCATCCTGTGTGCAGGCCCTTCTGTATATCTACGTCTTAATGCACCTCTTCAACTATTTGTATTATATAGCCTGTTTACGTATGTATATATTTATACATACATACATATATATATATATATATATACATATATTTACACATATATATATATATACGTATATATTTATACATATTTATACATATATATATATATATATATATATATTTATGCATATATATAAAAATCGCCGTCTCGAATGGGTTAACGAAAGATCCTTCGAGCATCTTTCGTTAACATCATCGAAAAAATCGTCGAGTCTAATGGGTAGAGTTGGCGTAAACAATGGAGAGGGGGCTGTGACCCCTAAGGTGTATCCGGCCCCGACCTTAGACTCCCTGTCTCGTGGACGTGGGGCCGTCCACTGGCCCACTGACGCTTTTGAACGCCGCGGGTGGGGGCCTCGACGAGCCCGCGACACCTTTCGGGATATATTTGAGCGACCATGCGAGCCGCGATGAGGCGTTCACCCCCCATCCTCGCCATTTAAGTCCTCCCGCTGGCTTGTTCATCGCGGGCTATCGTTCCGTTGTGTGTATATATATATATATAAATAATTTCGTGCCAGTATATATATATATATAAATAATTTCGTGCCAATATATATATATATATATATTGGCACGAAATTTTTGCAATAACTTTGACGAGCGGAAAGGCTGTTCACCCCAAATTCAAACATCCCCCTCTAGACTCGAGTAATATAGGGGTAACTGGAGTAATATAGCAGGGCAACCGGAAATGAGATCCTGGATTATAAATACGACGATCGGAAGTTCCGATGGCGTGTTTCGTGACACGAAACAAGCAAGTCGACACGTCGTATATTTTCACTAGTCAAAAGTTTACCGAAATTTCGCGTAATTGCCCCATGCATGGGGACAATAATTAAGAGAGAAAAAAGTTTCGTGCTTTGATGCGATGAAAAAAATTCATTCGATTTGAATAAATTTTACTTTAAATATTTTTTATGTTATTGTAAAAAAAATGAATTCAACATTTTTTCATAATTTTTGCACAAATTTTCAGTGCGTAAGGAATATTTTCAATTTTTAAAATGTATGAAGAAAAACTCAAAGAGAAAATTTGACTTTTACGTCGGATTTTGGAATTTGAAAGGAGAAACAGCGCGTGATACTTTGATGATGCACTTGAAAATTTACGTTGGCGACAGCTCGATCGAGCTTTGTCGAGAAAATGGCGTCAAAGAACATGAATTGACGTCAGACGCACTTTTGAAAATGTGCGAGGACGCCATGACAGAATGATAAAAATGTCAAAGAAGCGCATAGAGAGATTTCTGTATGGCCTGAAAGGAGGAAAACGGACGTTGAGTACAAAAAGAGAATGAGAGAGGCAAAGGAAGAGAAGTTGGTGTAAGAGTATGAGGGGTGTAAAGAGTCGCGGGGGTTGCCAACAAGAGTCAGAGAGGATCGTCCCGTCTGTACAAAGCTGTCTAGATATTGCGTTGTTTAGAGTAAACAAAATTCTCCAGATTTTCTCTCTCTCTCTCTCTCTCTCTCTCTCATTAAAGTCACTGAAATTCGATTTTTTTTATTTACATTTTTCTTATATCCAATTTAATCGAATTACTGACAAAATTTTCTTACGCTCGTTCGGAATATTATTTATTAAATGGACTCACTTATTTTTAATTACAACAAAGTTCATCTTAATGCAATAAGATTGAAGCAAAGTTTTTTTTGTGATAATTGTGTAAATAGTTTATCGGATAAATTTCCATTACACTGATGACAAAAAATAGTTTCACCAAAATAAAATTAATTTGAATCGAATCAATTTATTTTTCTCCCAATAAGCAAAAAAAAAATATCCTACTCTCAACTTATACTATATTATTTTTTATTTCTCAGCTTTGTTGTATAATTCGAGCTGGACAAATTTTCGTAATATGTATAAGGGAACGAGCTGATATATCGTTCAAATGTACCTAGAATTTTATATGACCAAATGGGACCAAAATTTTCTTACGCTCGTTCGAAATATTATTTATTAAATAGACTCACTTATTTTTAATTACAACAAAGTTCATCTTAATGCAATAAGATTGAAGCAAAGTTTTTTTTGTGATAATTGTGTAATTAGTTTATCGGATAAATTTCCATTACACTGATGACAAAAAATAGTTTCACCAAAATAAAATTAATTTGAATCGAATCAATTTATTTTTCTCCCAATAAGCAAAAAAAAAATATCCTACTCTCAACTTATACTATATTATTTTTTATTTCTCAGCTTTGTTGTATAATTCGAGCTGGACAAATTTTCGTAATATGTATAAGGGAACGAGCTGATATATCGTTCAAATGTACCTAGAATTTTATATGACCAAATGGGACCAAAATTTTCTTACGCTCGTTCGAAATATTATTTATTAAATAGACTCACTTATTTTTAATTACAACAAAGTTCATCTTAATGCAATAAGATTGAAGCAAAGTTTTTTTTGTGATAATTGTGTAAATAGTTTATCGGATAAATTTCCATTACACTGATGACAAAAAATAGTTTCACCAAAATAAAATTAATTTGAATCGAATCAATTTGTTTTTCTCCCAATAAGCAAAAAAAAAAATATCCTACTCTCAACTTATACTATATTATTTTTTATTTCTCAGCTTTGTTGTATAATTCGAGCTGGACAAATTTTCGTAATATGTATAAGGGAACGAGCTGATATATCGTTCAAATGTACCTAGAATTTTATATGACCAAATGGGACCAAAATTTTCTTACGCTCGTTCGAAATATTATTTATTAAATAGACTCACTTATTTTTAATTACAACAAAGTTCATCTTAATGCAATAAGATTGAAGCAAAGTTTTTTTTGTGATAATTGTGTAAATAGTTTATCGGATAAATTTCCATTACACTGATGACAAAAAATAGTTTCACCAAAATAAAATTAATTTGAATCGAATCAATTTGTTTTTCTCCCAATAAGCAAAAAAAAAAAAATATCCTACTCTCAACTTATACTATATTATTTTTTATTCCTCAGCTTTGTTGTATAATTCGAGCTGGACAAATTTTCGTAATATGTATAAGGGAACGAGCTGATATATCGTTCAAATGTACCTAGAATTTTATATGACCAAATGGGACCAAAATTTTCTTACGCTCGTTCGAAATATTATTTATTAAATAGACTCACTTATTTTTAATTACAACAAAGTTCATCTTAATGCAATAAGATTGAAGCAAAGTTTTTTTTGTGATAATTGTGTAAATAGTTTATCGGATAAATTTCCATTACACTGATGACAAAAAATAGTTTCACCAAAATAAAATTAATTTGAATCGAATCAATTTGTTTTTCTCCCAATAAGCAAAAAAAAAAAAATATCCTACTCTCAACTTATACTATATTATTTTTTATTTCTCAGCTTTGTTGTATAATTCGAGCTGGACAAATTTTTGTAATATGTATAAGGGAACGAGTTGATATATCGTTCAAATGTACCTAGAATTTTATATGACCAAATGGGGTGAACGTGTTTGTGGCTGAGATGTCGTGCATAATATTCGCGATCGATTCGGCCAGCTCAATTAGGCACTCGAGGGGCTCGTCCCTGTCGCGACCATACACGTATATATATATATATATATATATATATATATATATATATATGTATATATGTATATCTATGCATACAATCGAGTATATATCTGCATAATATGTATCGGCGTATACATGCAATGCTTAGTTTGTCATTCACACACAAAGATCGCGAGGAAATGATTATTTCGTTCGCGTGTAAAAAGGGTTGAGAAGACGGTGAATTAAGGGATGGAGTGGGGGTGTGTCACAGTTGCACGCGAGACTATACGCAGGTGGTTGGTGGGCCAACTTTGCAACTGGACGATCCAGTCACCGAGTTATAAAGGCTCAGGATCGACGACGCCCTGCAAGTATTTACTAACTATATATATGTATACTGGACGAAAATTGGTACCCACTAACCCTTAATAAGCAAAATCTACCCTTTTCATAGCCCTGAGAGAAAAAGGTGAAAAAAATATCTTTGATAAATGGCCATAGCTATAAATATACTGAATATTCATACAATACTGACAAATATAAATAATATAATTTAGTATCGAGGAAATAAAATGTAATTTTAACAAATATAATTTATTTGTTATAGTTTTATGGATGAATGTATAGCAAATTCAGTGTGCATATTCAGTGAAATATTCGTCTGTCGACGACGTATCAAATTTTGTACGCGAGAAACAAAGGGAAAGAGAGCTGGAAGACCTGCACGAGACGCACTAATTGCACACTTCAGACTCACCGAGAGCTTTTACCCAGGCTCTTTCTCCCCTTCATCTTCCCTCACAGCACACATTATTTTAGTGCCCATATAACGAGATACATATATATAGTCCTGTAGATCATTACCTCGATTTCTCCCACCGGTGATGCGATATATCGAAGCAAAATTATTCACGGTTCGTTTGTGAGATACTAATTAGCGAGTATTAATTGAATTCGTTAAATGAGCTCGTCATACTCAATATAAAAATTTGTATTCGAAGCTTCCGTGACACAGATAGCGAGTTTGTCATCAGGGTAAAAAAAAAAATAGAACAATTTCGGATCAGATTAGTTTTAGTGATTCTGTAGTCCCTCGAATGAATATAAAAACTATAACACTAAAAAAAATAATCCTGTATGAAAATTGACTCGGAGATACAGGATAAGGCGCTAGGCTATGAGCGATTTTAATTAAACTACAAATGCAATTGAGCCAACGAAATTTTATTGATCCAACCAAATATCAAAATTGCTCATATTGGCGAGTCTTTTGCCACGAAGGATTTTTTTTTTCAATGCTCCATACGACACTTTATAATTTTGATATTCAGGCAAATAAAATAGAGAAAATAGAGAGAAGAGACAAGAGACGCGATGAGCCTATATGACATGCGGGTGGGTTTCTGTCCTAGCTCGAATACATTTCTGTATCGTCGAGCGCGTTCGCCATTCCGCTTTGATAATTTTTCCTCGCAAAAAGTTTTCCGATGCATGCAAAAACACCCCAGTTATAGGGTGCGTAGTTTTCCGTAGCAACAAAAGGGAAACGACCATTAATACCGGTCTGCTGCATCGTCGCGTCTCTCCCTTAACTGATAAAAGCCCTAAGGGTTGAACGCGTTGTAATTATATAAAACGTCTGCATGGAGTATAAAATATAAGGGTGCAAGCATAAAATATTCTCAACAGCATATTTAAATAACAAGTATAAATAATTATTCTGATAAATTGTCAAATATTTTTGTTGAAAAACAATATTTTCGAAATGATTAATAAATGTTTTAAAAAAAAAATCAATTTTTTATATCACAAAATAATTGACGATTCATTAGAAAAATTCGTAGTTTCACTAGAATGCTGAATGCATCCTTCTATTGGAAACGAATAATTTTTATGACTTTCCGAGCACGTCAGTTGACCTTCAAATTACCAATTGATGGTAGTTTCATGGTATATATTTCTGTATAAGCATTTGTGCACAGCGTGTTTATAATACGCTGCGTCGGCAGAGTCGTCGAGGTCGTTGCTGCAGAGCGGCCAGTCTGGTACAAGGGTAGACGTGGGGCGAAGAAGTGGGAAATTGTCGTCCAACGCCCCCGGCATACTTCAATGTGCCCGACAAAGTATTCCATCGCTGTTTGGCCCTCCTTTTCTCTATCCCTATCTCTCGCTTTTTCTATCTCGCTCACTTGCTCTCCTTCTCGCCGTCTCTCTCCTTCTTTTCCACTGTGGCAACGAAAGTTGAAGTTGAGTGCGGGCGCCGACGGAGGACTCAGACTAGGGTAGAGGGAAACTGTGCACAGCATTATCCATATATATATATACTCGTAGCCGATATATGCAGTTATATATCGGCTACGAGTACTCACCCTTCTTGTTGGTGTGCGAGAGAGTCAGCAAGTTGGCTTTTGGGGTCGTTTCTATGTGTGGGTGCAGACAGGAAGGGGTGAAATCTCCACGTCTGGTACATAGGCGTCGTCATAGCTACAGCAGCCATTACTAACAACTCTCTCCTATATCTGCCATGAAAGTTTTTGGGCGCCTATGCACGGGTAATCGGGTCATGGCGCAACTTTCCTAGGCTCTTGAGTTTTACATTATTATTATAGAGCTGTCACACAAATACTCATACATCGTGCACTGTTTATTTTGTATTCTATTCGTTCAACTCGTCTGTCTTGTTATTATTTTTTGATTAATTAATCGTCCATTAAATGTAATTAAGCTCGAAAAAAATTTATCATATTTTTTTGATGTACATAAAAACTTCGATATTAATATTTTGGTACATAAAGCGAAATAAATGTTTGCCGAATTAAATTGAGTCGGTAGACATTTAATGTTGCCAAATTAAATGTTCGATTTGACTAAAATTTGTCACTAATAATGAAAACTGTCGGAAAAATGTGACTATAAATTTAGCAAAAGATTAGAGATTAGTGACTATAAAATAAATTAACCCCCTGTGATCTAAGCAAAGCTTTTAAAAAATAGGAACTGAAAGATTAAACTGCAGAAATGTCACACTGCCGGAAAAATATCACTATAGATCAAGCAAAAGATTAGAGATTAGTGACTAAAATAAATTAACCCCCTCTGATCTAAGAAAAGCTTTTCAAAAATAGGAACTGAAAGATTGAACTGCAGAAATGTCACACAATGGTAATTCCGTCAATTCAGTATGAGGAAAAAAAGACAAATTTTTTATTGGCCAATCGATCCCGGTTATAGCTTTTGCATCCCCTATACATTTTGCTTTGTGGGGTGACCGTTCATCGTGGGGGTGGTTGAACGCTCGGCGTCGTGTCTCGTCTAGATGAGCAGCAGCAGCAGCAGCAGCAGAAGAGACTAACCCACGACGGAGAGCAACCCCCGTTTGCGCGCGCAACCCCTCCGGTGCAGTGGAGGTCATCCACCTGAAAGGTCGGGGTCACGCTCTTAGCCGTGTAGCAGGGAAAAAGAGAGAGAAGGAACGACCGGAATCAAGGGTGGAGAAGGGGAGGTGCGACGGCGACGACACGACAGGGTCGGGGGCGGCCATGTATATTGCCATAGCAACCCCCACGCGCAGTCAAGGCTAGACTCTGTCGATTTCTTCTTGTACAGTGCGGGTGCTTTTGTTCCATGGTAGGATATAAACGGGCTACAATGGCTGGCACACAGGCAATTCTTGGCAGTCTTTGCAGCTAGACTCTGTCAATTCCTTCTTCACAGCGGGGGTGTTTTTGTTCCATGTAGGATAAGCGAGCTACAATGGCTGGCATCCCAAAAATTCGTGGCAATCTTTGCGGCTAGACTGTCAATTCCTTCTTGGACTCTGTCAATTCCTTCTTCACAGTGGGGTTGTTTTTGTTCCATGTAGGATAAGCGAGCTACAATGGCTGGCATCCCAAAATTTCTTGGCAATCTTTGCGGCTAGACTGTCAATTCCTTCTTGGACTCTGTCAATTCCTTCTTCACAGTGGGGTTGTTTTCGTTCCATGTAGGATAAGCGAGCTACAATGGCTGGCATCCCAAAAATTCTTGGCAATCTTTGCGGCTGGACTGTCAATTCCTTCTTGGACTCTGTCAATTCCTTCTTCACAGCGGGGGTGTTTTTGTTCCATGTAGGATAAGCGAGCTACAATGGCTGGCATCCCAAAAATTCTTGGCAATCTTTGCGGCTAGACTGTCGATTCCTTCTTGGACTCTGTCAATTCCTTCTTCACAGTGGGGTTGTTTTCGTTCCATGTAGGATAAGCGAGCTACAATGGCTGGCATCCCAAAAATTCTTGGCAATCTTTGCGGCTGGACTGTCGATTCCTTCTTGGACTCTGTCAATTCCTTCTTCACAGCGGGGGTGTTTTCGTTCCATGTAGGATAAGCGAGCTACAATGGTTGTCATCCCGACAATTCTTGGCAGTCTTTGCGGCTAGACAGTCGATTCCTTCTTGGACTCTGTCAATTCCTTCTTCACAGTGGGGTTGTTTTTGTTCCATGTAGGATATAAACGGGCTACCTCTTCATGCTCTGTTAGACTATAACTAAGTCATTCGAGCTTGCAAAGACAAAGCGGAGCACATCCACCTTTTTCATAAGGCACGAACTATTTTTTTTTTTTTTTAATGACGCCTCTTGGCATAAATTTTATGATTACTTTTTGATTCATTTTTTTCTCCCTCCTTGATGCAACTGGCACGTATTTTTCTAAAAAATTTATTCAAGCTTTAACCCGGTCATGTGGGAATAGGCGAGTCGAACCATAGAAAATTTGACTGATCGATGAAAAGGGAGAACCGAGAGCAAAGGGTGAGCTCACAACGCAATCTTGATGACGACGCGTGTTTATTCTATTTTGTTGGGTTAGGTCAGTTATCAGTGATTATTGTCATTCTGACGAGGAGGGATTTGAAATAATCATAAAAATCGTAACAATGACGAGTATAATTGAAACTCGAAGTGAGAAGTGATAAAAAAAATTGTTTTCGTGATAAATATTGCTGATTAATATGATAAATGATATGAGAATGACAGGGAGGGTCTTTGGAAAAGGTCATTGGAAATAATGTGCATAATAATTATGATGAAGAATTATCAAGTTACAAATGGAAATTAATGCATTTGATTTAATTTTCGTCACAATTATTCACAATAATATAATTATTAAGATATTTTTATTTATCTCTCCATGAATTTTAATAAGAATGCCTGTGAGATTTTTTTGTACATCTCGAGTAATTGAGAACCTCGATAATATCGGATAATATGTAGAGTCCATTCAACTTCAGCTGGTGTGGATATTTCCAGGTAATGTGCGCAGCCCTCCCCCAATGTAAAATATTTATACCCCTCTGGTCCAGGCTCACCCCTCATATTGGCTTTTCATGCAAATCCCTCGGTCCATTGTTAATAGGCGAAACGCGAAACTACGAAACTCTCGTGGAGTTTTTTTTTGTGGCGAACAGTGCGTAATGTTTGCCCATGAGACATCCATTAGTCGTCTTACTTATTCTCGAAATCTTGCCTGCATGTTCGTAAACTAAAAGCTCTGCATGGGGTGCAATTTAAACGAACAAGAATTATCATTATATATTTTTTTTTAAAAAAAACACAACACGAGTGTCCCCGTACAATTGGACTCTCTCTGTACTCACCAACCAGACATTTCGTGTGTGTGTGTGTGTGAGTGTGTATGTGAGGAACGATAAGCCAACCCCCATCATGCGCTAGGAGCTCGTGCAGATTTTTTTTTTATACCTTTGAGCGATACCCTGCGATAACGAAGGGACGAAAGTGGAGTTGTCTGGCAAACATTACCCAAACGAATTCAATATTCAGGGCTAATTACGCTGGGACTGCACATGAATTTTTTAAAAAAGTTTACTGTTTTTTTTTATATTTTCGCTCGTTATTAGGTTATTTTCTGCTTTCAGACCTAAATATTTCTGAGATTCATTTTTTTTTAAATTTAACATGGGTTGCATTGGTATATATAGGTCGACTGGAAAGTGCCATCGATACTGATATGATTATTTTTTATATTCCTTGAATATTAACGATTCAATTTAATTTTTCGAAAATGTAAGTCTCATCGTCGGTTGTGCAACGTTTTAGCCGGACCTGATATAGTATATATATTCTTAATGATGGAAAATTCAACATTTGTGTCTACTTATATGCACTTTACGAGAAGATATAAAAATGACCAGGCCATGGAAGATTCGAAAGGTCAGCAACGAGAACGAACTCGACGATTCAGTTAATTGATTTTTAATCGATTCGACGAATCATGAAGAAACCAAAATAAGGCCCAAAAATTTAAAATGTCTTTCGTAAATTTTCGTCTACAGCCAAATGTCATTGGTATATAAGAAAATTTAAAATTCGGATAGTATAAAGTGAAAACGTCACCTGATATATATACAAATTTCCTTAAATCGTATCTATAGAAGAGACCCTCAATTTTTCCTCCTCTATTTTCGACAGCTAATTTAGTTCACAAATTCAATTTACGTAAATATTCATGAAATTAATATTTGACTCAATGATTCGGTTGCAAAAAGGGTTGCTCACATTTCCGCTTTATAGACGAACGAGCTCGATTAAAAATATCAACGAGCAACCTGGCAACTTTTCGTTGCATTTAAAATTTATTTTTATAAAATTTCTTTTCCACAGAGAAAAAAACATAAAAATTGAACGATGGGTGTCCCGTATACGGGACGCCCGATACGCATACGTAATATCGATCCTGTTTAATGGCTCGATCCCCCTCTCGATGATTCACATCTTTTGCTCCGGAAAATATGGGGCTTGGTCGTGTCCATAGTGAGCGAGAAAGCGAGAACGAATGCACGTTTTTTTTTTTTTTTTTTTTTTTTTTTTTTTTTTTTTTTTTTTTTTTTTTTTTTTTTTATCGTGGAGGAAAAAAATGCATAGTCATCGTGTATGTGTGCTCTTACTATGGTGACGTCATTCACAAAGCCTGAGCCACCGCCGAGCTGATGGCAGTGAAACTCTATTTTTGGGACCTCGACCTACCGCAGGGTCACGGTTCGCCCTCTCTCTCTCTCTCTCTCTCTCTCTCTCTCTCCCCGTATGTCATTAATGTTTTCGTCACAACGTGCCCGCATCCGGAGCCTCGCTTAACTGGGATTAAATTATCGATTAATTTCCACGCGTAATATCATCGAGAAAAAAAAAAATCTTAAATTTTACTTATGTCCATGCATTTTTTATCCTCAGACAGAATTTAGGTTGATAGTATGGGAGAATTTTTTGGAATTTCATCCAAATTTTATATAACAGCAAAATTTAAAAATTAAACGTCAGTGAAAAAAATTTGAGGAATGCTGGAAATGCACATCGTAAGAATATTAATTTTGAAATGTACATTCGATAGTTTATGTAGTAAATATTTATACAAATGCAATATATATTTCGACGCATATTTCATCAGGCTACGTGCAGGCTTCATAACAACATTGAAGATTAATAAAAAGCAAATTAAAATAAAACGTATAGCAGGACTTAATAACCAATGAAACGAGATCGACGACGTCTCGTCTGATCGTCCAATCGGAATTCAATGTCACCGATAAACGAATCTCCTCGACAATTTTGCATTGACAGATAACAATGAGAATAATAATAATAATAATAATACCAATAATAATAAATTTTTCGATAAAAACAGGTTGATCTTGAAAAGTATTTCAACGATTGTGTCGTCGTTAAAATAAAATCATTACACTAGCAAAGTGTTTGCAAATACGATATATTATTTTTTTAAATTAAGTTTTAATTGAATCTTAATGAGAATGCACAATTTTTGGAATCGTAATTAAATCGCTTGCACAAAAACACACTGTCTCTTGGCTACGTGTTTTTTTTTTTATCTCCGAATACTCGGTCTTGTTTTTTTGTTCAGTGTGCCAAATTAATCGGCCGATAAGAGGTTCAATGTCAAGCTCAGAGGCCGATAACGCGTATCGCTTCATTGGTCAACCGTTGAATTAATCTTTTTTTTTTCTCCAGCAGATCTCAAAAATCTTTGGTGGTAATTTTTTTACTGGAATTTTGATACTAACTGAGATGATATGGGAAATAATTTTATGTTTAAATTCAAACAAAACTGGCAGCGATCTAAAAGTTGAGAGAATAATAAAAAATATATCAAATTAAACAAAAAAAAAAAAAAAATCTATGCACGAAGCACACATGGATATCTGAAGATATGTCGTATCTGAATCGCGGACGCAGAGAGAGAGAGAGAGAGAGAGAGAGATGAGGCTTTGTCCTCTCGTGTCCTCTGGTCGACCCTACTCTGTCTCAATGTTAGCACAAATTATCACAGGTGATATGACGCGACGATGCGACTAAACGATTTTTGTCGTTCTTAGCAAAATAACGTTTCCAGCTCCTCTCTCTCTCTCTCTCTCTATACGAGATCATTGTCTTTTCCTGCGAATACTCTATACGAATCGAATTATCGAATAACTCGAGTTTTTTTTTTCGAATAATTCGATATTTTTCAAATATCTCGAATGACTTTCAAATAACTTTCGAATAAGCGTGAGGTGTCTCTCTAACTGAGCAACGTAAAGCTCTATATATGCTCAATGAGAAGACATTGGGAGAACCATGTACAAGCGAATGAATTCAATCTATAAATATGACCAATTGCAATTTATTATACGATCGCAATTGTCACACACCCTGCTATTCAGATAATTAATTAACAACAGATAAATAAATCGTAAATGTGTATATGGATAATGGCGACGTCGAATATTTATCTATTGCTGCTTTTCAGCGAGTAGAGGCCAGGGAGAAAAACACATTGGGCTATTTTCCATGATTTTTTTGTTATTTTAACGAAAATGGCTAGTCGTAGAATACAACGATGATATGTGACATGAGATTTTTTTTTTCGTACATTAATTGACATAATATATAACGAAAATGAAAATCATTCAGAGAGAAATTTCACGTGATTGTCATTAATGATTGAATAAATTTAAATTAAATTTGCTTAATTTCAATTTAACTTGTTCATTTAATTTTTTTCTTTCACGCCAAAAAGATTTATTTGTATGAGATAAAAAAAAAAATTGTCTGACCTTCTAGCGAATTTATCGGTCATCGTCGGGTTAGTCTGAGGCCTTGCATTGGCGCAGTAAGTGATATGAGATAAAAAAAAAAAAATTAATCACTGCAAACTGCAATGAAAGTAAAAAATCACACGCAGAGATAAATTTCACACATAGTGAAATAATGTTATTGATTTTTAACAAAATGTCATCATTTATTCTCGTAATATATTATTTTTTTTATATTGTTATTATTATAGCAAAATATCACCGTAATAAATTAAACGGGGAAATGAAAGTGACGGTGTGGTCCGTAAATACGAATTTTTATTCGATTAAAATAAGTCTTCTGTGCACCTAACATCAAATTTATTTGTACTTTTTATTTGAATGGAAAAGCTGCATTTTTGGGGTACACAAAAAAATCATTGGGGCCTATTAAAAAAGGGAAGAAAAATGAAGATAATGTAGAGGAGTGCGAAAGGTTGATAGAGAAATTGTCGGGGTGAGCGTCTAGACCGTTCGTATGGGGCCCTTAAGGCCGCCCCCATATATATATATATATATATATATATATATATATATATATATATATATATATATATATATATATATATATGTATATATATGGAGGGTGTACGTGTGGGATATATTCTACGCGTTCGCTGCCCTTAAACAAAGACCGGTTTTCGTATGAAGGTCACTAGTTCAATGGCGCGTAGTACTAGATATAGTATTCGACGACGTCCGAAGAGTGAGCGAGACAAAAAATAATTCGAGAGACAATTGCCAATGCTGGAGAACGAGAGCGAGTGTGAGTAAAAAAGAAAAAACAAAAGCACCGCATAAAGAGGTGCATCCGTGCGTTCACCGATCCACTTTCGTTCGTCCACGCGAAGAGAGGGGAGAAAGGCCCTGAAATTTGGGTCCGACGCGAGGCTACAATGTCGAGTATTACAAATCTCCAGAGTGCTTTCATATATATATATATATATATATATATATATATATATATAGATATATATTTACACGATGTGAGACTCTCGCTTTCGTTTGCGTGTCCCAATGCCAAGGTGAAAGCGAGCAAATCCCCCTCTCTGGCTCGACCACAAACTTGCCCTCTCGTTCGTTCGCCCACTTTTGGGCCCAAGAGGTTTACTGATCGGTCATTATAGTCTAGATAAATATATGTGTGTGTGTGTGTGCGTGCGTGTACATTTATAGAGAGTAGATAGGCAAAGAGAGATTTTATACTTTTGCTTTCAAAGTGAGACCAAAGTCTCTCCTTGAGTTCTTGTTAGAGAAAGTGAAAGATCAAATATCTCGAGATATATGGGTCGTGACACCTTCATCCACTTTTAAACATCAAATACTTGGTCTACTCTCGCGATCAGTAACTACCGCAGTGCATAAAACTCGTACGAAGAGGTGGGGATGCTTGGTCTGAGGTGAAAAAATGAGATGAATAAACGTTTTGCACTCATTTGAACCCGTATAGAGGCCATTTTGTCTCATAAGCAGTGTAAGTGGGAATCAGAATAGAAAAAAACGAGGGTGAGGCCCAAACTGACTTTTTAATGGGCGATGATGATAAATTTTTAACGTGAATTCTATTCAGCCTATTTGAGTTTTTACTATTTTTACTTATGAGACAGAAAGGCACTCGAAAAGGTACAAATGAGTAGACACTCAGGGTACATCGACGACAACTCAAAGTTATTTTTTAAATCGGTTGATTTTTTGGCATCAAGCAGAAAATTGTACATTGAAAAATCCTACTCGTCATCGTCTTCATTAATGATTTGTGTTTTGACTAGTTGCCCTTCTTTATTTATGTCAGATATTGATTTAAAAATTGCTCCAATTTCGTTAATTTTTATCAAATAAATTTCAAGCTTTAACATTTTTCAATAATTTTTATTGATAAATGGAATGAATCTCATGAGAGAATCACGAGATTTATCCACAGAGAGATGAGCACCGAAAGCGAGAGATTTTAACCTGTGGAAAGTTTACGCATGCAGCTGTGGCAAAAGAGAAACACGTCGCGTTTCGCTTTCTTGGATGTTTTTCTTTGCTCCCGAGTGCATTTTCGCTACGATAAAACTCTCGATGGAGTTTTCACGATCCGTGACTGACGCTCTCGTCATCACGTCACATCGGTCTGATTTTCTAAAACTCTCTCGACTTTGCGTTCCTCTCACTTTTCGTCGTTGGTATACGCACGTCTTATATATGCCACTTTGATTATACGCGATGAGCACGTCAATATATTATTATTAATATTGATTTTTATTATTAAAAAAATTTTTAATCATCATTTATCCTCGTAATATTTTTTTTTTTTTTTCAATATTATTATTATTATAGCAAAATATCACCGTAATAAATTAAACGGGGAAAAGAAAGTGACGGTGTGGTCCGTAAATTCGGCGTACTCGACCTTGAATGTGGTCGACGAACTCACCAAAAAAATGCGAGAGCTCCTCCGCTCACCTGCACGAGGATGAAATTTATTGAGGCAATGTGGGCTCTGTATAGTATCTTAGTGTCTTATTTCGTGGCGAAAGAAACGGCCTTTTACCCCGGACTCAGAGCAAGGGGTAATTTTTGCACCTATATATATATATATATATTTTTTTTTAATCATTCTATGGTCATACTCGTTGCACTTATGAAAAAATTATGGAAAACTTGTCTGTGTCAATTTTTAAGAAGAGATGAATTTCACAATTTTCTACAGGCTCAGAAAGCGACGACGATCCTAAATTTGACCTTCACTCGTGTCATTCGGCTATTTGTATGCTGTCACCAGGTCACTCTCATTAACGGACTCTCAGATCGCTAATTACGGAAATTTCCACTGATCAATTAATCCCACAAATTACACCAACTATCATGAAACAATTAACGAATGAGATTTCTTCTTAAATCTCTCGCATGAAAGTCACGTTGATATTTATAAAATTGGGGTAAAATTACAAAATATTCGAATACTCACGTTGGCTCGTGATTAATTTTCATTAAATGAATTATCGAGTCTATGCAGAATATAATGACGAAAAGTCGATCAAAGATAATCAAATTCGTTCTGTCCTAATAATAAAATTAACGCTCATCTCTCAATAAAAATATGCTCTCGAGACATGACCTTTTATATGAGATTTTACCAACGACCTCGTTCTGTATCCTCGAGGCTATTATTTTCGTATGAATCTTTAAACTTTTCTGATCGAATTAACCGGAAAGTGAGTTAATTCTCGAGGAACGTAGTAGAACAAGCTAGGTGAGTCAAGGCATTCTGACCTACTAAATTAGTGTCTGTGTGTGTGTGTCGTAGCCAAGTATCGAATGGCCTCTATATATATATATATAATATTATACAACGAAACAACAAATGCACATATATGTACTAGGCTATATAGTGTGGTTGGTACATGGAGTTGGTGAGAGGCACAGAGCGAACAAGGAAGGCTTTCTCCAGCGGCCTTGGGCTCCTGTTCGAGTCTCTCGGAGGCGATGTTTGCTGGGGAGTCAGATGGAGAGAGAGAGAGAGAGAGGGAGAGAAAGAGAGAGAGAGAGGGAGCGAGAGAGAGGGAGTGAGAGAGAGAGGGAGAGAGAGCGAGAGAGAGAGGGAGAGAGAGCGAGAGAGAGAGGGAGAGAGAGCGAGAGAGAGAGAGAGAGAGAGAGGGAGAGAGAGGGGGGGGGGAGAGCTGACTATACCACGTTAACGTGAACTTGAACCAGTCCCACCTTCCTCATCCTGGGGACTCTAGAGCAGCGCGTGCACCAGTAATTGTCCTCTCGTATGTCCCACTCACTCTATATGTATACTATTTACCCAACAAATAAGTTTCACGAATCTCGCAACAATAATCTATGAAAATTCACTGTGGATTAGATAAAATTAAAAACGTCCTCGTATTTTATTTAAAAAACGAAATAATAAATTAAACAAAAAAATCATCATTTTTGGCTAAGAATCGAGTTAATTTGCAGTTCAAAGTTTGAGCTTTGATTCACAGCTTTTGCTTGAATTTATCTCGTCTGTAAGGGGAGAAAAAATCCACTGAGGAAAAACCTAAAAAGTTCCAAGATTCGATAATGAAAATTAATCTCTCATTCTTCCTTTCTCTCGCGAATATTTAATGATTTTCGAGCAATCGTAGACTTTTTTACATCGCGTCCGTTGGTCCCTGCGAGAGTGATTAATCATTTCTGACCGGCGCCCAAAATAACTTATGACCATCATCGTCGACAGAATCGAGCATTCGCCACTTCAATATTTATCTATTTAATTGATTGTATGGATAAATTATTCCGTATTCGAAAATTGATTTAAATGATTATGACCGTCTGTTAATTATTAATGAATTAATCAACTGTCATATTTAAGCTTTCTTTGGCCTCTTCTACGTTTCATTACCGCGGGGCCAATTCCTCGCCCCGCAGTGTGTCACGGTCAGCAGGAAATGGCATGAACTTTTGTCCGTTACGCGTATGTGATGCATTATAGACTTTTTTTATTTATTATTTATTCGTTTCATCGAATTATGAGCTTTGATTCACAGCTTTTGCTTGAATTTATCTCATCTGTAAGGGGATACAAAAGGGGAGAAAAAAGCCACTGAGAAAAAACCTAAAAAGTTCCAAGATTCGATAATGAAAATTAATCTCTCATTCTTCCTTTCTCTCGCGAATATTTAATGATTTTCGAGCAATCGTAGACTTTTTTACATCGCGTCCGTTGGTCCCTGCGAGAGTGATTAATCATTTCTGACCGGCGCCCAAAATAACTTATGACCATCATCGTCGACAGAATCGAGCATTCGCCACTTCAATATTTATCTATTTAATTGATTGTATGGATAAATTATTCCGTATTCGAAAATTGATTTAAATGATTATGACCGTCTGTTAATTATTAATGAATTAATAAACTGTCATATTTAAGCTTTCTTTGGCCTCTTCTACGTTTCATTACCGCGGGGCCAATTCCTCGCCCCGCGGTGTGTCACGGTCAGCAGGAAATGCCATGAACTTTTGTCCGTTACGCGTATGTGATGCATTATAGACTTTTTTTATTTATTATTTATTCGTTTCATCGAATTATTACGAGACGTAATATGGATTTCGTGTTATGTATAATGAATTATTAGGTGGAAAAACGAGTGGGTATGAAAAATATAAGAATGAACAAAAGAAAGAAGAGGAGCTCGGCGTGTGAACAAATCACGCCGGATATCTTGTCGGTGGCTCGATGGGTGTTCTTTAAATAGACGACAAAACGCAGAAACAGAGAGAGAGAGAGAGTCAGGACCTCCTTCAAGCTGTAAGCTGACCTTGCTTTGTGCTCCTCCTCTCTTTCTTTCGAGTTTTTCAACTTTTTTTTTTACGAGGCCTTTATATACGGTTGACAGTTGAATTTTTGATTTGTCCTTTCTCGTCTCTCTTCTTCTAGCCTCCTTTCACTTTTCTTCTTCTTCTTCTTCTTCTTTCTGTCTAGCTCGCTCGCACGTGCGCGATCACCGTTCTCGACAAAGATTTATTTTATCGTCACCGCGATCTCGCTGACTAACATTGGCCACCTCAGCCCCAAGCAATACAAGTAGAAATTCCGTTATTGCTCGGGGGACTAGCAGAGTTCCGACTGTATTTATATATTTAGTAGAAATTTCAATTTTCATCTCATCTTATCCCTTTACCGATTTTCATCAGTTCTGAGGTTAAATGGGCATCAAAAAAGCAAGCACTGAGGGAGTTTCGACTGTATTATTCATACTGGTAGCCACCACGTCACTATATTAGTGTGGCAATATATTTTAAGCAAGCCAAACACCCGGAGTCCGGCGATGCATAGAGAGAGTGTGTGTGTGTGCACGAGAGAGAGAGAGAGAGAGAGAGAGAGAGAGAGAAGCAAAGAGCAGCCTCCCATTTGCTATATTCTAACTCTCAGACGTTCTATAAACGAGACTTGGTTCCCGACCTAATACAACGAGAATCTCATCGAGCAATATCATACGCCCGGGTCTCGCTTCTGCGTGCTATATATATATATATCTATATATATATATAAGTAAGCAGACGACGCCACAAACGAGTGCGAGACCCCACCACTCGTTCAAAAGGGCACACACGCCGCTATATAGACCGGTTTCAATGATTCAAGTTCGCATCTAGATCTAAAGTGCCCACGAGATACTCAAATACGTGCAGCGAGAGATGGAGAGAGAGAGAGAGAGAGAAAAAAAAGAGTGAAAGATAGCAAGCAAAAGGCGTGATTCGCTGCTGCAATACACTCGGCCATTTCGATCATGACGACGTCGCATCGCGTGTATCTCATGAGAAACGCTTTTAAAGCTGTCACTAATTAAATATTTATTATTCAAATATTTGATTCGACGAGTGAAGATAAATAAGAGAAAAAATCAAAACAACGATTTTTGCGAGAAGGCAGACGTTGAGAATTTAAAAAAATATTTTTTTCGACGGTAAATCCTTATTATTTTTCTTCGTTTTATTAAATCATTATTTACTTAACTCAGGGCTGATTTATCGCAAAAAATGTTCTAGGTTGTATTAATTGGGATAAAGGTAGAATTTTCGTAAAACTTTCATTAAGCTTGTCGATTTGCTTTTTTTTTTTTCATTGCTCGCGAAAGGGACATTTACCTGAAACGATTAAATATCAAATGAAAATGCATCGCTCGATTGATCTTGTCAATATCTCGATCGTAAAATAAATCATTACGATCTCTGGTCTCTCTCATCTCGTGTACACATTTGTATTATGGACCAAATCTTTCTTCTTCTCCTCTTCCCTAAATCGTTTCTTTTTATTACATATATATATATATATATATATATATTTTTAATCCAATGAACCTTCAAGCACAATAAAGCAGCCAAGGCTGTATAATACGAGCTGAGTTCTCGGTTAGACCTTGACCTCGGCCACGGAGTCTGGTTGACCTACAACGCCCGCTTCCAATCGAGAGCTCTCTCTCTCTCTCTCTCTCACACTCTCTCTCTCAAGTCCATTTCTACATATGTGTTTGCGTCTAGCCATCGAGACCCCTTCCCGTATGGGGACTAAATTCAAAAGGTTTATAATGCTTCAAATTCTCCCTCCGCCGTGCCCTTTTCACCCCTATCTCGCCCTTAATTCCTTCATTCATTTATATATACTCGATTCTCAAGTCTGCACTTCTTGTATCGTTTAAAAGCGGATTTTCATTTTCAAATAAATTATCGTGTCTGTTTCCATATATATAGTGCGTTCGGGTCTACCATGTCGATGAATCAAAAAGTGCGAGTAGTAAAAAGAAAAAAAGTCTCTATGACTTTTATGTATAAAATTTTCTCTCATCTTCCTCTCATATGATGTCCCATTTATCTGAATAATTCAGTATGATAGTGTCGTAAACGCTCCAAGAGTTTAAAGAATTTCTACAGTGCGGCGAAGTGGGGGGGGGGGGGGGGGGGTAAGGCCCATGACTCGCGATGCCTGGAGCTCTTTATATCGTCGTCTCGCGTTATCGCGATAGTCCCTTTTGCTCTTGCCCGTTTGTTCATTTTCTCTCGTTACGAAGCTCTCTCTCTCTCTCTCTCTCTCTCTCTTTCTCTCTTTGTCTCTTTCTCTCTTTGTCTCTTGCATTCTCCGGAGAGCCCTTCGTCCGCTTGCACGTTGGTACGGCATTGCATTGGAATAGGATATAGACGACGCTTATACGAGTATATATAATATAAGTATATATAAATGTATATGTGTATATATATATATATATATATATATATATATATATATATATACATGTATATATAAATATACGAATGTATGCATGCGTGTATATATATATATATGGTCGCGTGTGTGTGCCAGAGAGAGAGAGAGAGAGAGAGAGAGAGAGAGAGAGAGAGAGAGAGAGAGAGAGAGAGAGAGAGAGAGAGAGAGAGAGAGAGAGGCGTATAGAGTGCGTCGAAGCGGGATGCGGGGGCTGATCGATAAAAGCGTCAGTCGCGAGTTCACGAGCCTCGTTCAAGGACAAGGCCATGTGATAGCGCCTTCGGATTTCTCCGCGCACCCGCGACCGCGCACTTAGCCACCCCTGGGGCTCGTCTCTCGTTCTCTCGCGAGCATGGTGCTTGGGACCTCAGGGACGTAGCTTTTAGGTTCCCGGACCTGATGCACTTCCTTGATCGACGACAAATCATTTATAACTAAATCGTGTTGAATCCATTTTCTTTTTCTCTCCAAAGAACTCATGAGTATGTAGACGCGATAAATAGATTTTTGCAGATTTTTTATTTAATTATTTTTCGAAATTTTGTCTCTCTAATTGATACAGGAAACCTCAAATATCCTCACCATGAATTTTTGATCAAATCCAATCACTCGTTGCCTTTTCAATCTCGATCAAACTCGAAATCAACGAGCTCGAAAAACTCAAAGTACCATTTTTCACTACAATCGTATGATTGTTTTCCTTTTGTTCGGCCATTATGATTCCTGCATTTTTAATTGTTGATCAATTTTATTATCGTGGATATATAACGCAAATATTGCCTATGAATACCAAACTGTTTATCATGTAGCATTTTTTCCGAGAGAATTTTTGTTCGTTTGCTCGATGAATTCTGAAACGAAATTTGACATTATTTTCTTGACCGGATAGGTATTGACGGAAATTCAGAGTAAAAAAAAAAAAAAAGTTTTTACTCAGGGATATAAATTTGTTCTTTGTTTGATGAATTATGAATTTGGCGATAAGAAATTATCTGCCAAAATGATTAAATGTCGAATCTTCGCAATTTCTTCCTAGGAGAATTCCGATACGATCGTCGTGGGGTTCTCGTCATTACAGCCACGAGGCTAGCCTAGGTCAACCGCTGTAGTGGCGTCGTACTCTCGCTATCGCCCCTCCACATGCGTTCTCGCCTTTGCCCTTGCTCTTCGCTCGACGCGTTCATCACCCCTACATGCGTGCAGAGCACCAGAAAACCGTCAAGCTCAATAGCGTTATGCTATTCTCTTCTGTATAGTGCTATTTCGAGACTCGACCAGGGTACAAAATTATGGAGAAAGATGTGGGGTGGGGGAAGTGGTTTGAAAAATTTTGTGGCAGAAGGGGAAAACCGCACTTGTCGTAAATCTTTGTCGTTGAATCTTTATTGTACTGCGTGCTGCCGAATATAATCCCTCGAGAACGCGAGTAGAGATTATTATAATGTATTTTATGTAGTTCTCATTGTTTATGTCACGCACACTGTGTAGCTTTAAATAATATATTTCGTTTCGAATTTCCCTGTATCTGGAGTGTCTCTGCGAGTGTTTCTCAGCAATCTGCTGCGTGCCTTGAGACTCACACATACAGAAAATATAGTGTTTGCAAGTATCTGCGAGAGCATCTCTGGTGGTGTTTGTGAATGTTTGTGTGACCTTAATTTTTTTTATTCAATTATTATGTATATTAAGTATCTCCTCGATCATAATAAAATCAGAATATCCAAATGTGTATACAATTATTAATAATTATATTGTCGATAAATCATTTGCCAAATTTTCATTAAGAAAAGGTTTGTCTGATCATCATTCCCATTCTACTTCGTCCTATTCCTCGTCCATTGTCATCGCGTCTCGAGATATTTTCATCAACTGATACTTAATCTTCATAGGAATCCCTGGAGTATACAAATGCCACATATCCTTGAGGACAGAGAGAGAGAGAGAGAGAGAGAGAGAGAGAGAGACAGAGAAAGCAACGTAGCAGAGACAAAGAGAGTACGCGTTTTCAACTTTTCGAGTCCTTCCTAGGAATGAACAGTATACGTGATATTTTTATTCCTTTCTGAGTAAATCTTTTGCCCTTTACGAGTGTGTTTGTGGTGGGGATGATGCTAACGCTATAGAGTATAACAGAGATCTGTCAGCCCTTCCTGGTACGATCTTGTGTAACACATCCTATTTTCTAATACCGTAAGGACGTATGTTCTATGCTCATATAGATTGTACATACGCCCTTGTAGCCTTAGGCATGCGATATATATATATATATATATACAGACTACACAGTGTTCTACTCTTCGAGAAGAGTCCAAGATCGAGATATATATTTCCGCGTTTGCGCGCGACGACGCGAGTCATTCTACTGAGCTCGTGCGTGCGCCGCATTTTACACCACTCACACTCACATTCACATATATATATAGATGTATATTATATATATTTTACCCATATACCCTATGGGCTGTATGTGCGTGGGCGTTCATGTGTGCGCGTACAAGAGCGTCGGGGATGGATAAGCGCGCGACGCAATTCATATACATATATATATATATCCATCTATGGCAAGGGCGGCGGGCGACTAACGATATAGTCATAGCATGTACAACCCGAATACATATGGGGAAGGACAGGGTCGCGATAGGGTGCGAGACGAAGAACTGAAGGGGAGAAACAGATAGAGAGAGAGAGAGAGAGAGAGAGAGAGAAAATCCAAGCAAACGTGATACGGTCATAGAAGGAGAGAAAACGAGACAGAGCGAGAACTAGCGGCGGGCCAGCGTAGCTTACTGCACCGCTGCCGCTGCTGTTGCGTGATCGGAGCCAACGACGAGCCGAGCCGGTGGAGGATCGACACTCTCACTTTCGCCGACAACGACGGCAGTCGTGTCGGCACTGCGCGTCGTCGTACGTCGTTGTCGTCCGTCGTTGTTTCGTTGTTGTCCAATCGGACAAAATGAACTCGTTAAGAGCACAGTGAAATTGCTCAATTTTTAATATAATAATAATAATAATAATAATAATTATTATTATTAGAAGACTTATTAAGAAATTTGTCAAATCGTCTCAATCGCGAATGCATCGAATAGGATTGTTTTTTTTTTTTTTCAAACGAACCTTCCTTCGATCCCTCTTGAATCATTGGTAATGTCATTCACTGCCAAATGTCACGCAGAAACGTCATTTGTTAATTATCATCGAGGTAAAAACGTGTCAATGTGGGAATACAATTGAATACTCGCTATATTGGTTGGACAACACGAGGATTTCTGGGACGATTCTAAGGTCTTTTTCTACTTGCGCACTGACAGACAGTTTTTTTTTTTTCATTCTTTTCCGTTTGAAATTCAAGTTGGAGCTGTCGAGTGAATGTCTCGATAAAAAGCGAATGCGGGAGAAATTATTATTCCGCGACAGTAAAATAAGTTTACGCAGAGAAACGCACGAAGGGCTGCTTTATTTCGTGTGACACGTGTGCGAGAGAGAAACGGGAGAAAAAAAGCCGGTGATCGCATTGGAGAGCAAATGGGAGAGAGAGAGAGAAGGGGATGAAATAGACTTGGTGGGGGTGCGTTGACTAGCGCCACGCGGATAAGGAGCGAGTGAGGCAGAGCGACCGGCTCTTAAGGCGCGCACGAGCAACGAGATTGCGCGCAACCGACTGGTGTGTCGGTGTGTGTGCGTGTGTGTATTGCGTGTTTTGTGTGTGTGTGTGTGTGTGCATGTGTGTAAGTGGAGTGTGTTGCGTGTTGTTTTTTTCTTCGACTCGGCAAACGAATCTTTACTCTCGCACGCGGTGCATTACTCTCGGCATCATCTTTGTGCTCGTCTCTCTTACAATCTTAGAAAAAAACATTTTTTTTTTCAATTATTCTCTAACTAGAGCATTCAAGTGCGAGCGATAAAGCTTTTGTTAGCACACAACGTGCTCGAATTTCACTATATAGTGTTCAAGAATTTCACTGCCACGCGTTTCTTTTTTTTTTTTTTGTAATACTTTTTATTACATTTCTTGCTTCAACGATAAAACATTTCATTTTAATCGTGATTTGCCCTTGGGGGGAATTGAAACATATATACGATTTTGTTTTCGAGCTCTTTTATTTTTTTCTTACACTTTGATGCCTCAATAATTTTGATTTTTCATTTCAGTGTCGTTTTTTTTTCTCCCAACGCGCAAGTATCGCGAGGATATATCGTATTCAAGTGGTCACAGTCAGTGTGCGTACGGCGCGCCCGCGTGTTTCTGCCACGACGATCACACCGACGATGATGAACTTGAATAATTTCTCCGAGCGTTTGGGGATAGTTTAAAATCGATGAAAAAATAAAATAAAAATAGCAAAGTGAACAAGTGAATTCTTTTTGTACCCTAATATTAAAAATGGATTGATCGTGTGTGTGTCGTCGAGAGAATTTCATAACAAAGGATTTAAAAATTAAATAAAAAAAAAGTAAACAAGATTGTGCTGTGAGTGACATTGATAGTGTTATTTTTTCGTCGAGTGACAGTGAGAGTTTGTCCATGACAGTGAATACGTGCTCGAGGATTATAAACAAAGAGAAAAATCGTTTTTTTTTTTTTTATGTTTGAAAATTGATCACGTGTACAGGCACAAAATTCAAATTTATCTCGTATAAAAGTGAAAAAAAGTGTTTGGGGTGTATTTATTTTTTAATCAACGCGTATGTTTGGGTGAGACATTTTAATAATTGTCCGGTAGATCCGCTTTTGAGCGGATTTTAAAATAAACAAAAGTGGCTCATACGGCTAGAGACCGAGCTGCGGAGCTTCAGGCGGAAGTCAGAAGTGCCATAAGGGTACTTCATGGATGGTGCCCGAGGCCACCGGGGCAACAACCACCGGGTCATCAGCAGCAGCAGCAACAACACCAGCAGCAACAACAGCAGCAGCAACAACAACAGAATCAACAGCAAGAATCGCGACAAGAACAACAACAACAACAAGAAATTGTCCCTGGTGGACGTGGCGACACCGTTTTGATGCCACCGCAAACGCAAATGCGTCCTGCTGGAGGAAACGCGAGCGTAGTCAACACCGGAAGTCACGGACACAGAATTGTTGGTGGGACGGGGACGACACAACAATCTTCGGCACCCCCGACCTCTGTAGTGGTCAGTTCGACCTCTAGCAGCATGAGGCCCCCGCCACCACCTCCTCCACCAAGGGCAAGGCCCTCCGGCGAAGGCAAAGGTCACCACGAGGAACCAACGAGCTCCATTCCCGATCTCGGTGAGTCACTAATTTCTCGAACTTTTCCCTGGACCACGCTCGGGGTCCCTCAATATGGACCCGGCTCATTCTCACTTGATTCTCATCTTAATGTTTTTTTTTTAATTACATTTTCATGATAATACATATTTAGCTTTTGATGTAATTATGAAAAAATTTCTGGAAAGGATAATTTATGAAATTACAGCATGAGAATATAATTTTTGTGCGAGGGATTAATTATCTATGTGCTAAGGTTGGCTAAGATAATTGCAGTTATTTTTATTGGCCTCAAACTTTTTTCACATCATCACAAAGGATCTGGAAGTAAAATATAAAGATGGGCCTTTTTTCTATAAATTGGGTTATACAGGCCAGTAGAGAAAAATGGGCCTTGGTGGGGAGTTCGCAATCTCAGCCAAGATAAGGGGATTTCTATTAGACCGACATGTCTTTTGCACCACGTTAAAGGATCTGGAAGTAATATAAAAATGGGCCTTGTTTTATAAATTGGGATAAATAAGCCAGCAGAGAAAAATGGGCCTTTTTGCTATAAATTGAGTTTAATAAGCCAGTAGAGAAAAATGAGGCTTGATGGGGAGTTCGCAATCTCGGCCAAGATAATAAGTATTTCTATTAGACCGACATGTGTTTTGCACCACCTTAAAGGATCTGGAAGTAAAGTAAAAATGGGCCTTTTTCTACTTGTGTTAAATAAGGCAATACAGAAAAATGGACCACAGTAGGACGTTCGCAATATTAAATTTTATTAATACAGCATATACCCAACATTTAACAGTTATCTATTAATAAATATCCATTGTTTATCGTTATTATCAATTGAAAACTTCGCTTCATAAAGTTGAGAATTTTCCTAGTCTTGGAAATTACTGTTTTTACTCAATTTGTTAGCATTAATTGCATGAAAGTTAAGTTTTTACTATATAACGAGCGCATTCTGCAGTTTATGGTCTCGGGTGTAGCCGTAAGCACACGCGTTAGTTCGACGATAGTTCAAGTCTCCATGTGAAAGGCAATCGAAAGTGGGAAGTGAGGAAGGTCTAGGTTGATGATTGTCGACCAACAAAAGGGAAACGTTCTGAGCTTTTATATATATATAGTCAAATCGTATCTATTATATATGTATAGCTATATCGCGAGTCACAAGCCAGAATTTTCCTTTGCCCATCGCATCCTTATCGCCATGTTGATTTTTTTTTTATCACGATTCTTATTTGGTCGTTTTTTTTTTGCTGTGGATTCATATGGCAAGATCTCGTCTCTGTATTAATCCCACACGCAACGAGGACAATCGTGCTGGGAGGCTTTCGTGGAATATTTTTTTTTTTTTTTTTGTATATACTTGGCCTTGTCCGCCTCGTTTTATGTTTGATATTTATACGTCCGGCATTTCTGTCAACGATAAGACTTCTACCACTTTTCATCTTGTGATTCGCCTCGTGTCTTGACGATTCGTTAAATAATTATGCTCGAGCTTTTCATTAAATTTGTGTGGCAAAAAAAAAAATTATCAATTTTGTTTTTATTTTCATGATTATTTTGCGATAGGACAATTTCGATCGAAAAAATTTTAGCAGGCGCGCGTGTGTGTGTGGAGGCATCTAAATACTTTTTATCATGGGACTTGGTCGGAGCAATCTCAAGGACGCAAAGATCGATCGATAAACGCACATTGTCATTAACATTGGTGTCGTTCGATATTATTATAAATGGTCTATATAGATGCACTGTGTGCATAATATATGTATACATATCTCGACTGGCTTATGAGGTGGAGAGGGTGAGAGGGGGAGGCTTTATCGATGTGTCGTAAACGTTCGAGCGAAAAAAATCATTTTGTAATTTTAAAAAATCATCTAAATGACGATTCTGTTGAAATAATTACGATTATGCAAAAAGAAATGAAAATATATTTTTTTTTCATTCAGCTCTTTTAAATTAAAAAAAAAGTCATCAAAATATAATAATTATCATTTGTTTCGAATAATTTTCTATCAATGATTTTTCCATCATACTAATTTAATTTACAATTAGTGTAAAAATCACTTTCTCTGGTTATAAAATAAATAAAAAGTTGTCAAATTATAATTATTATTTATTTCGAATAATTTTTTATCAATGATTTTTCGAGCATACTAATTTAATTTACAATTAGTGTCAAAATCACTTTCTCTGGTTATAAAATAAATAAAAAATCTTCAAATTATAATTATTATTTATTTCGAATAATTTTTTCTCAATGATTTTTCGAGCATACTAATTTAATTTACAATTAGTGTTGATTCGCTTTCTCTGTTTATCAATTAGAATGTCGGTTAAAAAAAATTGAATAAACGTGACTGCGGTGGGTGACGAAATCGTGTAGACAGTTAAACGAGGAAGTATGGCCGAGTTGTGTGGGTCGAGAATGACGAGCCTTTGAAAATAAAAGCAGCTAGTTTCTTTCATTTGCAAATGCTCGTCGTTTTATGATCTTGACCTCGCGCAACGTTAACTCGAGATACTTTTCGATTTTGTTTCCATGATAGTCATGAGTATGCGTGTGTGTGTGTGTGTATGTGTGTGCGTGTGTGAGGGAAATCTAGTGGTGTGCGTGGGCTGATAGAGCGTGCTCTTTTGTACGAGCATAATCGTCAGTCGACGGAATTACGTAATAACATTCGATTAACCGAAGCATCAAATTCCACAGTCGATACGTAGCGTTATATTATCATAGTGGACGTGGAACGACGTATACATTCTTTACTCTTACTCTGTTAAAAAAAAAAAAAAGATTCAACACATCATGTGAAATTTATCCACAACGTGAATGTTGATTTTAAAAGTACTTTATAGTGCATTTAAAGCAGTAACTTAACTTTAAGCTTGCAAAACATCAAATTCCATTCATAAAGTCAATTATGATTTTAATCCTATTTTGTAGTATTTTTACCTTCAACAATTCATGAAAATTGTAGCATATATATATATATATATATATGTATATATATATATATGTGTGTGTGTTCATATATGAAATATCATGACACCATGTAGCCAATTATATATTGAGCCACTATTACGTATATGGTTGAGTAGTGTGTAATGTCAAGGTCACGTGTACTGTTCTATTGGCCGAGTAACGGGTCCAGCATCAGGAGAGATCACAATATATTCTCGTATATACTTCGTACCGGTGACTTTGGTTCGACCCAATCCGTTCAAAGCTGACAAGTCATGTAATGCTACGAATTTAATTCGCGCGTGTGTTTGTGTGCGTGTGTTACACACACTCACACACACACACAACTGACAAGTCATCAGGACGGATGTTCACATTATTTAGCATGCAAAACGATAAAGAATCTGCCCATTTAATTTTTGACGATCGTTGAAGAGCTGCATGGCCATATGTGCACAAAGATTAGGAATCATTTATCTCTATATCTATATAGAATTGTCGGCACAACCACGAAGAAATTCCACGAAGAAGCTCCAGATAAGTTAAGTGCACCAGAAAATTAACAGGGTCCAGTCAATGAACACTTTACTTCACGCAAAGTATATCTGTACTGGCTGTTGCTCGCGGCTTCGCACGCATTTTAAAACATCGCAGTATTAAAATATTTTACCCCGTTAGGGGTTGAATTTTGAAAAATGCCTTCTTAGTGGATCCCCACGTCGTATAATGAACCTACCTGCCAAATTTCAAGTTCATAGGCTTTATAGTTCCTGAGATTTCGTGGTCAGTGAGTCAGTGGTATTTTCGCTTATATATATATAGATATGTCTATATATATACATATATATATATATATATATATATAGATATAGTGATTTTAACACAGGTGTTCATGCATTAGTGCTGATGAATCTTGAGCGTTCATTAAATATCCTCGTCGAGTGTACATCGTCATATTGAAAGAAAGAAAAAAATCATCGCAATGCCAGTCAATGTAAATTAATATTCAGATATTAATTATAAAATTGTTTACTATTTAACGCTAAGATACAAGAACTTTTTTCATATAACAAATATATATAACGAGTAAAAAAGAAAAAAATTGATCCTTTGATATTTCTTTATTATTGAGTTGAGGTTTTTTTTTTTAACATTTTCTTATTATCCTGGGAGAATGTATAAATGCGGGTCGTCATATGTATATTTATGTATGTATAAAAAAAATATAAAAAAAAACGTTGGTCAGCCGGTCAGGCTGAAACGGAGAATGCTTGTCCTCCAGACACTTTATATACGCGACCACCCCCTTATGCTCCAGTCTCATACTCTGATGTGGCATATATTTTTTTTCCCTCTCTTTCTCTCATCGAATCCATTATCTATATATATATATATATGTCCTTCCCTCTCTTTATTGGAGACACACAGCTTTTGGAATTTCTCATGGTCACGGTCGTTGCGGGTTCGGCACCACATATGTGACGTCATGGACCCCCCGTCCCGGTCTCATTTTAAATTTAGAGATTGTCCCCCTCTCCCACTCACTCTCACTCTCTCTTTCTGGCATTGGATCGCAAATCTTTGACGCGCGTGAGTTTGAAATCATTTCTTTTTTTTTGTCCAAGTCGCACCTGAAATGCTCAACATAAAAATTAAAAAAAATTAAAAAATGGTGCACGTAAAATATGTACAAAATATATTTTATATTATATATATTTCTATGAAATAATTCGATAACGCGAATATATTGATGGATAACATGAAGAAACTTAATTAAAATTTATTTAGATAAATTTGTATATATAAATTGAGGAAAAATTGGGTATGTCGATTGTTTTTTTTTGCCTGATGTATATATATATATATATATATATATATATATATATATATATATATATATATATAGATATACCAGAAAGTGGGGTTTTAATAAAATGTAGTGTGTGAAGCGTGCATCGGGTTACGAATGGCATCATTTTTGGGACCTACAAAACTCTTTTTTGGCAACGACTTATTCAGGCGTCAAAATTCCGCTCAGATAAATTGCCAATTGAGAGGTGGACCATGAGACGAAAAGGAGAGGAAGGGGAAAATTTTAGTCGTCTTGAAAATTCTCGTTTGAGGATAACATGCCAGTTTTTTCCGACGAAAATGATATCAGGATTCAATATGTCGTAGAATCAACAAAACGTGACCGAGTGTCTTTCACGGACGATCGGTCGATGACACGCCGCACAGAAAAAAAAAAAAATTATATCAGACGATTGTATACGTATAAATGTGTATGGGACATTCCAGGCGAAATCGACAGATTATAACGAGCGTAATTTTTTTTTCTTTTGTTTTATTTCAGTATTTTTTAGGGCAATCAAAATATTGCACACAATTTTTTTATTTTTTATTCATAATTGCCAAATTGATTCTACAAATAATTTGAAATGAAGATTATTTTTATCTGTATTGCACAATAGTACTAGATGAAACGACATTAAAAATTTTGAGGGTCGATTTTACCGGAAATGCTCCATTTGTATAATGTCGATAAATTTATGTGATTGTAAATTTTATCGATCTGCCATCATTATATTATTATGCATGTGGAGTTTAAGCTTCGTTGTACAAATCGAATCAACGGGACGTACGATGGACGAAGTAGCTTTCGCTGTTCTTCCACTAATCTCGCGTGTGGTACGTTCTCGACAGCGATACGTCATTGGGCCTTGGCCTCCACAGAGGTGATAAAGTCGAGTCTACCGATAAGCCTCTCTCGCATTCTTTTTTCATCATCCTCCATTCTCTCCTCTTCTCCCCCTCTCCAGCTCTCTCTCTCTTTTTCTCTCTCTCTCTCTCTCTCTCTCTCTCTCTCTCTCTCTCTCTCTCCCTCGCTCTCGCTCACTGTAAATGCATGACGACAGAGACAGATGATCTATTTTCCATGCACCGTTTGACCCACTCGAGATCAACAACTGTCGCTTAATTGCCACAGTGGAGGGATATACGGGGGGGGGGGGGGGGGGGGGGAATTTGATAGTATCAGGAAACGGGTAGCTGAGAAAAAAAATTCTTCATTTTATTAGATGGAAA
The DNA here is from genome assembly GCA_963669185.1 of Dyspetes luteomarginatus. Taxonomy (NCBI): domain Eukaryota; kingdom Metazoa; phylum Arthropoda; class Insecta; order Hymenoptera; family Ichneumonidae; genus Dyspetes; species Dyspetes luteomarginatus. Next base: position 3,656,917 of record OY769908.1, on the reverse strand, counting down.
AATAATAAGAAAAATTTGTTCTCAATAAAAATTGTCTTATTTTGTTAGATTTTTTTTCGTAATTTTCATCCTCCATTTCTTCAATTGTTAATCAATTTCTCAATTTTTCTTATCTTAACAGAGAAATGTGATTCTCGTTTTAACTTAAAAAAAAAAAACGATAATCATTCGATGGTACTATTTTGAGTTTCAAGCATTTAAACGTAATAATTGAAGAAATGCAGGGTGAAGAAAAAAAAAATCCAAGTCCGGTTCGAAAGAAAAATTGAGTAATTGAATTTTTCTTATCTCAACAGAGAAATGTGATTTTCGATTTAACTTAAAAAAAAAAGACAATCATTCGATGGTACTATTTTGAGTTTCAAGCATTTAAACGTAACAATCGAAGAAATGCGGGATGAAAATTAGGAAAAAAATTTAACAAAATAAGACGATTATTATTGAGAACAAATTTTTCTTATTATTTTTCCATATAATAAAAAGAAGATTTTTTTTCTCAGCTTCTATATGAGCTCTAATAGTACAATAGTGATGTATCCCTATTTAATGTCTTATTTTTTTTACCAATGCTAGAGAACGATGAGTCGGGAGTCAAAAATGATATTAATTCGGGCGGACAAGCCCGCATGGACGACAATTTTTGTGTGCCATAAGCCCCAAGGCTCTCTTGAGAAGAGGATCGAGAGATTCAAACATATATCTTTCTTTTTCTTTTGATCTTCTCGCTCTAGTGATCTCACTTACTTTGTGTGTTCAATTTTGCCCTCTCTCTTTTACTCTTGCTTTTGTAGAGAGAGAGAGAGAGAGAGAAAGGGAGAGAGAGAGAGAGAGAGAGAGAAAGGGAGAGAGATCCCATTATATGGGGATCGGACAGACCTCGCGATCAGCGCACTCCGTCGATGAGCCGATGTCTGGCCTCGTCGGATGTTGTGTCTGGCCTCCGGCAACACTCTTTTGCACTCCACTCATCCGAAGGTCCTCGAGGGCAGTCCGGTCGAGTCGCATTCTCTGTTCATTATGTATATATATATATATATATATATATATATATCACTCCACCGGTAATTTCACATTTGTGATTCAACCTCTATGTCAATAATTATAATAGGAAAAAAATATTAAAGAACGAACAATAATGGACATTAATTTGTCCCTTTTAAAAATATTCTATGACTTTTAACTAATGTGTTTCTAGCAAAACCAATTTTTACCTATATTCCCAGACGTTTTCCTGGGAAATTGGAAAATCTCAGGAAGTTTCTTCTCATTTAGACGTTGTAATATTTTCCAATCAAATTGGGTTCAAGTTATTATTTTTCCGTTCTTTCTTAAATTAAATTTTTGTCAGTAGAAAATTATTTTTTTATATTTTTTTATCTTCATGATACAAAAATCTTAATTTTTAATTTCTTACTTCATGCGTGGAAACGAAATGGTGGATTATGTATTTTCATCATTTTCTGACATCATGTGCTGCT
>OY769908.1:3638893-3655239 GCA_963669185.1 Dyspetes luteomarginatus | reverse complement strand
CGCCACTCCGGACTGGCTTCGCTTTTCTTATTTTGTTGCTTTCAATCGACAGCCTATTTTTTTTTTATTCTCTCATCCTCTTAATGAAGAATTTTGCCGTACCAATTTGCGATATAAATCATTACGAATATATTTATGATGAAATTATTTTACGAAAGATACGATAAAAATAGAAAAAACCTTTCACTGTACTCGAGGGAATGTCAGCGGAACGAGTGAGAGCGTATCGAGAGCATCGCCGATGCACACAAAAGTGCAACGCTCGAGCAATTCTCTGCTGAGCGAAAAAAACGCGTCACGCATCTGGAATATGCAATGCCCAATTGATAAATTAATTAATACATTTAAAACAACAATTAAGAGCCTCGCACTTTTTTTTCGACATTTTCATCTTGTGCTTGTGATAAGAAATTATTAGAAAAATTTCATTTAATTAATTTCATTAAAATAAATGTTTCTTCATTCCGATGAAATTTGAATAGTAGAATTTTTTTTTTTGTAGAAGATTTTTTGTCGATATTTGAATCATTTAAAATTCGGTACATATATATATATATAGAATATTGAAAAAATTGTCATTATACCCGACTCGAAAGTATATAGTCGAGATCTTTTGAAACATCTGTGGTTAAACTTGGGGCAGGTGTTGGTAAAAAAAAGAAGTAGCGCCCTCGGGGCTTCAAAAATCGAGTGGCATACAGGGTGGTCCAGTTGTGTTTGCTTCAAAGTAACTTCCCTTCGTCTCTCTCTCTCTCTCTCTCTCTCTCTCTCTCTCTTCTCTCGTCGTGCTCCGTCGTATTTTGCTCCTCGTGCTCTTGGCAAAAGGGCCCATGAGGTGTGCTCGCTCAGCAACGAACAAAGGTCGAGGACCTTGGACGTTAAGGGCAAAGAACTCTTACACGAACTCTCTCTCTCTTCATTGGTGGATCGAGAAAAATAAATTTTGTTGATTTGAATTTATTAATTTCATATATGAATTATTCAACTGTTCGACGAAAATAGAATGTATTTTATTTAAATTACATTTATCTTCTGAAAATAATAAATTTTCCTCATTGTTCTCGTGCTTGCATGACAACTTTCGTTGTCAACAAAAAATATTACTTTTTACCTAAATAGCTCAATGGACTTAATATTTATTCTGAACTAAATTATTATATTAATCCTCTCTCTTAGCTCTTTAACGATCTCCTCTCTCCTCTCCTCGGTGATTATTCGTGCAATATTGCAAATACAAGTTTGCCAACTTTGTCTAAAAATTAAGAGCTGACTCTACCCGGCTAACCTACTATTGGTCTGCTCTTACTCGCTATACATCCTCTGGCGTGTGCAGTCACTTGGAGATATATATATATATATATATATATATATATATATATATATATATATATATCAGCTCGCAAAGTCGGTGACCGGTACGTCGATCCCTCCGAGAAGGCAAAGGACCTCCTGCTACGGTCACGGAGACGCCGATTCTATGAAATCGCGTTCCGCTATTGCTGCTGCTGCTGCTGCTGCTGCTGCTGAAGAAGCCAAGAAGTGCGCACGGTATGCAGGAATGGGAAGTACTTATAGAGTAAAGGTATTCGCAAGAGATCGAAAAGAAGTTCCTGTAGCCCTTACAGAAGCTCCAAAGGCAATGAGAGCGTCTCCGTTGAGCACCCACTGAACTTTGTTCGATAATGCAATAATTCTTGAGACACTTTTTAATAATAATAATAAAAAAATAGAGAAACCATTCGCAATATATTTTAATAGTTATACAATTATTTATAATAACAAAATGAATTTCAATGATTTTTCATATAAATTATCCTCGTATTTTCGCCATCGCTGTCAATCTTCGTCATTACAGAAAGGACGCGCTCATCTGTTAACGATGAAGCAAATTGGCTTATAAAATAAAAATGTGACGCGGAAAGAGCAAATTAAAAATTACAAGTGACTCTCGCGTTGATATCGAAAGTATGTGTTGCACTCGAGAATTAGCCAGACCGTGTGAAAGATTTCGTTAATCATAGGATCGTTGATTATTTCTCTTCTTTTGTTCTTCTCGTTGTATCGTAATTAGTCAGGAAGAAGGAAGAAGAGTGAAAAAAAAAAATTAAGTATTCTGACTCTTCTGGTTTATTGTCTGGACAATTGAGAGGGCAGGAAAAAAAATGTTGTGTTTTGCTATGCAAGTTTACGTTTAAAGGTTACGGCGAGGACGAAGCAACGAACTTCTGTGACCTCTTCTATACTCGCGCTATAGAGTCTCAGATGACTCACAGGGCAAGTTCTATATATAGAACTATTCAAGCAATTCCCTAGGATACTTTATTACTACAGTATAATCGACAAAGCAGCTTTGAGCTTATAAACTTTTTACTAATAGCACTGAAATTATTTTAAGGGATGATGATGAGATTTAAAAAATCGTTAGTTCAATCGACTATTTTTTATTTGAAATGGAAAAAAAAAAATATTTTGTTCACTACACGAATAAAGGCTTCTCATAAATTAGCTTAGTAGTCAGAAACAAATATTTCTTCGATAAACATTTCCAAATTTTAATTTAAGTTAAAAAAAAGATTCTCTCGTGTGACAAAACTCTGAAATCTACGACAATAAGTTACTCAACATTCAATCCCCTGCGTTAATTGTGTCGAACGACGTGTGCGTGTGACACATTGACGTAACCACGACAGTAATTAACGTTCCAGTCTCAAGACTAGCTTAAAGGTCATTAAAATCAATTTTGTGTGTCCTGAGAAGTCCTTGCTGAATCTTTGAGATTCGTAAAATATTCTTACCCATATTAAACTAAAGTATTATATTGTATCAAGGGTCTCTCAATTTCCCAAGATAATTCGCACACAGAATGAGGAATTTCTAGATGTATTTCATCCCCTTTCATCAAAGAGGGATCTCAAAATCTTGAAAGAGGGGTGAGTTTTTGTCCCTCCTTATGTGATATGTTCTCTCATTACGATTATCACGAATGATTCAAACGCTTCAAGCCTGGCAAATTGTATACTCGCTAAATTTCGCCGTAAAATATTGTCCCTCCGTGTTTTGTGGAACGCTCGAACGTTTTGTTAAGCTTGGTAGAGCTTTTACGTGCCTGTACACACTCTTGTTCGTACATCCAGTTGACGATATGCTCGTTATATACATGCACGAGAAATACCCAGAGGGTTGAAAGTTGCTGCTGCTGCTGCTGCTGCTGCTGATGCTAGGGGTAGTGGGCGTTGCAAGGGTAGTTTAGTGGCGGTCGTCATGGAAACCCCGACAGGCTCAACGTACACTGCACCCCATCAAGGACCTTGAACGAGAGAATCGAAGGGCACCCACAACGAGGACGCTCTATATAGTGTTTGTGTGTGTGTGTGTGTGTGTGTATGTTTGTGTCTGAGTGACTCCAGGGCTTTGGTGGTGAGGGCGCGTAGGCTAAAGAGGGTGGCCATCATCCCTGACAACGAGGACGACAAGGATGAGATCCAAAGCAAAACGAACACCCCTCTCTTTTTTATACATATACATAAAAGCTCTGGTGTTACATATCGAAAACTTGACTCGTTTATCCTCGATCGTTTTGCTTCTACGATCATAAACTTTTCTCAAATATATCCTCTCGTCTGACCCCACGAGGTTAATGTTTAACCTTGAAAAAAGTACGAAAGAGAAACGAGAAAAAATAAGTTTTAAAGTATCAATTCGATTTGGAATGAGTTATCGATTTTTTTTTTTCGTTTCTTTCGTACAACTCCGTCAACGACGGCTTGCGAAACATTTCGAGAGACTCGACGAATATTAAATTTTTTTCTCATGAAAAAGAAAAAAGTCTCATATCGTCATTGCTCTATTGCAAAGTCATCTTGATACGATTGAGGATAAGAATGAATTCAATGTGATGAACGAGAATGAAGAAATAAAATATTGAGTTATTGGGAAAAAGACTTCATGGGGTTGAAAGTTCGTGACACTCGCGTCATTCTATATTGAGACGATCTCAATATGTTGCACTTTATCGATTTCTACCAGGTCGCGGTCCTCGTGTATCCAGCATAGCTATATCACGTTTTATCGTCTATGCGATATTATATTTGAAATGCTCGCGTTGCTATGGCCACACCCACAAGAACACTTTTATGTGTAGAAAATATACAGTTGAACTTTCAATAAGTTTGTAAAATTAATTGAAAATTTTACAAACTTATTAAAAGTTCAACTGTTGCAAATTTTTTATTGAAAAAATAAATAAAAATATAATCTCATAAATTCGGCATGTTTTTCGTTGAACTAAATATCTTGAGATGATGATTAAATATTTCGAGTATACAAGAGGTCGAATTTATTTGCATCTAACTACGAAATTTAATTATTTATGTGTATATTCTTCATTAATTAAGAATTTAATTCCTAGACTATGGAACGTTTTTTTGTGACACTCTAGACATGACGTATAAAAGTTTTTTGATTTTGTGGCTGAGGATTTGGGAGAAATGGGCCCCACTCGCTACTACCCTGAGAAGTGAATCATTTTAAAGAGCGACAAGAGAGGTAAAATTTGAAAAGGAATTCGTCCTAATGTATCAATTTATTGAAAGTTTTACTTTACTCATGACTCGTACGAATATTGTGAACAAAAAAATGTGAGAAGGATCTCTTGACCTCCCTGTATAGAATTTGCCATAGTGAGAGAGAGGGAGAGAGGGGGGGGAGAGAGAGAGAGAGAGAGAGAGAGAGAGAGAGAGAGAGAGAGAGAGAGAGAGAGAGAGAGAGAGAGAGAGAGAGAGACAGACAGACAGACAGACAGACAGACAGACAGACAGACAGACAGACAGAGAAAGAGAGAGAGAGAGAGAGAGACAGACAGACAGACAGACAGACAGAGAAAGAGAGAGAGAGAAAGAGAGAGAGAGAGAGAGAGAGAGAGAGAGAGAGAGAGAGAGAGAGAGAGGGGGGGCAAAACGAGAACTTTTATATCCAAGATATGAAGTGCATTCTCATTGCAATCATGTGCAGCCCCAGCAACGAGATTCATGCAGTTGTATAGTACCGGGACGTCGAGAAAACCAAGAGGACCTTGATCCTGAACGCTCGAAGCTCGGCCTCCAATGACGGTCGCCTCGCTCCCGCCCGCACTCGCGTCCTGCGCGCCCCGATTTGCTTCATCCCACTGTCTGCACCCTCCTTGCTGGTGCACGCAACCGCGGCCACGGCCACCGCGTTCCCAACGTTGGTATATTCACCCCCCCCCCAACCCCCTCCCCTCCTCTCTCTCGCTGTATCTCTCTTTGTGTTGGAATATTGTCAGGCAATTTCAGGGCCATTCTATACTGCACTGTAAAAGCTAACCCATGAAAAACAAAGAGAAAACTGATGGAACGATCAAGTGAATTATATAATTTTTTGATTTGAATTCTGTCACGTGATAATGATTTTTTATAAAATTTTCAAAGATACTGCAGGAGTTATAATTAATTTTTCGACAATCACATTTATCATTCGAAAGTAAAATAATTGAGTCTGTGACGATAACATTTCTCGTATAATATTGGTGGAGAGAGAGGATTGGCTGAAAGTGAGAGAATGTTGAAAAAATGACATCGTTGCTTGATAGAAAATTAAATTGTTTTGCGTTTTTGAAAACTGGCCCATTTTAAGAGAAACTGAATTTTTGAAAACTGGCCCAAGAGAAACGAATATTTAAGACTTTGGGACAAATTTTATTGGATTCGATTAAAAGGTATTTGGATAGGTTGAAAATTGTTTAATTACAGCGGAAAATTTATCAAATTTTTGATAAAATTTATTTCAATCAATATTATTTTTCTTTGGGGATATTTTGCAATTGGAAATCATAGAAATATACGAATTATGTGAACGACGAACAAAGAGTTTCTCGCGCATGATCGAATTAAACGAGTCTTTGTTCGCAAATGCTGCTCGTTCTTGGGATCTCCCTCGGGTGAAGAGACCAGAGACGAATAAGGGTGGAAATGCGAGAAAGGACCCTTTTGGGTTTTCTCTTTGTCGTATCAGAGCGAAATGAGACGACGAGGAGTGTGGAAGGAGACGAGAAGTGTTTTGGCCTTGAAGGGGTAGGTTTTCTCTATCTCTTTCTTTCTATTGCTACACATACACATGCAAAAAAAAAAAAAAATCTCCCTGGTTTTTTCGTCTCCCTCGCATCAGGGAAATACCATGATGCATGCCAAACGCGTAGACTGACGATCACGAGCATCAGACTGTACACACATTTTCTTACTCATCCTCTCTTTGTCGTGATGAGCTCTCAAAATGAAATACGCACAACCAAGTTGAGCCAGAACAAAGACGAGCATTACGTGAGGGTTAGTTTATCGAATAATGGCTATAAAAATAATTTTTCTTACTCTAGATAAATTTTAGCTATTTTTTTTTCCACAAAAAATTATCATCCTCAAGCTGAGAAAAATCATCACTAATTGTCATAAACGATCGAAAAGTTTTTCTGCATAAATACAAATGTTAATTTGGGCCACTGTCTAACAGTTTTGGACAATTATTATGCAGATAAAGTGCCAATCTTGATAGAGATTTATTTATTTTTCCACAAAAAATCATCATCCTCAATCTGAGAAAAATCATCACTAATTGTCATAAACGATCGAAAAGTTTTTCTGCATAAATACAAATGTTAATTTGGGCCACTGTGTAACAGTTTTGAACAATTATTATGCAGATAAAGTGCCAATCTCGATAGAGATTTATTTATTTTTCCACAAAAAATCATCATCCTCTGAGAAAAATCATCACTAATTGTCATAAACGATCGAAAAGTTTTTCTGCATAAATATTAACGTTAATTTGGGCCACTGTGTAACAGTTTTGAACAATTATTATGCAGATAAAGTGCCAATCTCGATAGAGATTTATTTATTTTTCCACAAAAAATCATCATCCTCAATCAGAGAAAAGTCATCACTAATTGTCATAAACGATCGAAAAGTTTTTCTGCATAAATACAAATGTTAATTTGGGCCACTGTGTAACAGTTTTGAACAATTATTATGCAGATAAAGTGCCAATCTCGATAGAGATTTATTTATTTTTTTTCCACAAAAAATCATCATCCTCTGAGAAAAATCATCACTAATTGTCATAAACGATCGAAAAGTTTTTCTGCATAAATATTAACGTTAATTTGGGCCACTGTGTAACAGTTTTGAACAATTATTATGCAGATAAAGTGCCAATCTCGATAGAGATTAACTTATTGAGTCACTCTCGGAAGCTTCTTGAGAGGGTTGCGTTCATAATGGCCGACTAAGTGGTGACGAAACATTTTTCGAACAATAGCTCTTTGGTAATTAATACAAATTTGTTCTCGACTTGAGCAAGTCTCTCGACTTTCTTGATAATCGTAATATTCTTCACCATCTCCCTCCACACTTTAACACCCTTTGTGCAGCTTTATTAAAAATTGGGTAAACACGTTTTACCCTCGAGTCTCTGAACAATGCAATATTTCCTATGACAACAAAATGATATATATATCACGTCAAGGTTTATATATATATATATTTCTTGTATTATCCAAGTACACTTTCGTGGTAAGAAATTATTCTCCTAAGAATAAAGGACAGGGGTTGGGGGGAGGGGTGGGGGGAAGCACACGTGGAGAGTACAGAAAACATGTAATACATGTCATGAAGGGAAACGACGAAAATATTGATCCTGACCCTTTAATATTGACCGGTAAACTTATAGGGACAAATGAATGAGTCATCCGAGACAATTTTCAGGGCCACAATTCGTTTACGAGCTGCTAGCACACATTTTTTCACGTTCCCTTTTCGCATTGGGAACTTCTGGGATGAGCGAATGAGTCATTTTGGCTTATAAGGGATGAAAAAAAGTGCCCTAGATTCTTCTCCTTTCTCCTTTCTTCTCCAGTATTCTATGTGTAGTAATAACTCACTAGGATGGAGTGGATGCTCTGCATGGGACAAGACTCATTTTATTAAAAGGATCTGGTCGTCGATTGATAATCGAAAAAAGAGCTGATACCCGCAGAATGGCTCGTATATAGGAGGGTCAACATAAAATATTTTCTGGAATGTCAAGAAAAGAAAGAAGAAAAAAAAAAAAAAAAATAAGGAAAGAAAAGAGATGGACATCGCCCCGAAACGTTTTGACTCTTCGACCTTGTGACTTGTCCGGTTCGTTCAGGAAGTAAACGCGAATCCACTTCGCCTAACACGCCCAAATCATTTTGTGGCAGCTGTTATCGCCGAATGGCAGAAATCGAAACCACTACCGTGGCAAAACTTCGCATCATTCCTCGTTCTTTCTCTCTTGCTCTCTCGTTGAGCTTTTTCTCGCGCCCTTGCGAATCTCGCCCTTTCCTCTCACCATTTCTCTATACCGGAAGACTTTTTCTTTTTCACGGAGAATCCAGATTCCAGTGGGGGATGATTGCGCGGGACAAGGTCGCGGTAACCCTGGCAACCCGATTGTTATATATATATATGTATATATATATATATATGTATATATAACGGCACGTGCTTCGAAATTCGCTCTTTCTCCGATGGTTTCACGCTTCCGCCTCCTCACCCAACCTTCCCCTCGTCTCTCGCGATGTCCCTTCCTCATTCTCCAATGGGATGGACCGTGAACCATGTCACGAGGCTTAATATAGGTATTTAAGGCAATTGCCCAAAGTTGATGAGGAAATGTAAATAAAAACAAAAAAATCTGTCAAGTAAGTAACATTGAATTTTTTTTTAACGAATAGGAAATACCAAAAATTCCTGAATGTTCGATGTAGAAGAAAAGTTTTCACATTCATCATCAATAATCATGAATAAAAATATCATAAATTCTCATTGAGAACTGAATAAAAATTAAAAATATTATCCTCATTTGCAAAGACTCGTGCAAAAAATTCTATTCAAAAGTTCAATGCTTTACAATACAGAGAAGATAAATTTTTACCATTGGACGGAAGCTCTCGAGTATAACGATCAGACCATACTATCGCTATACGACCATTTTCCGGTCGACCCTCGGGCTCGCTAATGGTACGCTTCGTTCGCGCTCCCTCATTCCACCCTCTCTCGCTCTCTCCAACAAGGAAATCCCGGAATCCAAGCATACCGTGGACCGAGCTAGGTGAAGGCTAAACGGGGTGAAGGTCTCTCATCCTGTCCGGAGGGGGTGGATGTGGGAGATGTTATAGCGTGCTACCCGTGATGGGGAGGGCGCAAACTGGGAGACCAAAGGGTGGTAGAGAGAGAGAGAGAGAGAGAGAGAGTTTAGCCTGCTGGCTCCATGGCGATATTTGAGGCACGGGTGGATGTACAAGAGACAGACAGAGCGAGAAACAGGAACATTGGCAGCTTCGAAGGAAAGTGAGAGATATGGAGTAACAGAGAGAAATTCAAGGCAATATATGGTGCGAGAGAACCGGAGGAGCCGAGACGAATAAAGGAGAAAGCGAAAAGGAGGAAATTGAGATAAAAACAGAGATGAAACGAGGAAGGAAAAACGGACGGGAATTTTGGGAGAGGTGAAGCGAAGGTGGCGAATTGGAACAGGCAAGGGTTCTCACACCTACATACAGTGTATATATATATATATATACTTTCAAACGTATTTCGCAAGATTGAGCTTCCGGGTTTCGTATAGCTAGTATTCTGTCGACCCACTCCGATCTCAGTTCTCTCGATCTATCGTGAATTTTCGATAAATTCCAACAAACCCTCCTCGACATGTCTTGAGCGATGTATATATAATATACGGGGGTTTATTCGTAGGCCAAGCTCACAAGAGAATAAATACTCTCATGACACTTTACTAAACGACTGTTATTTCCTTCTCGTCTGGCGCTCGAAAATTTATACCCCCAGCATCGATATACTCTCGAGTGTATTGCGATATATATATATATATATATATATATATATATAATTCAGCAGGAGGGTTGAGATAGCTCGCGAGCACCGTGGTGGGTGCGAACGCACACGTGTGAGAATCTCAGGCTAGGCAAAAAGGACACGTGCACCCCACACCAGATATTTACACGCACCCTTCATCGCTGCATTCGAGGAAGAATTTTTTTTTTTGTCGAAATTACCAGAGTATTTTGAGAGAGTCAGAGAAGGTTGAATTGTAAGATTTGTTAGTTGAATTAAGGGTGAGTGCTTCGATGCTTTGTTACGAGAAAAAAATATTCTCATCGATAAAGATTCACATTGTATAAATTGCAGCCACCCCTTGGTTTTTGCGTGATAAAAAAAATTCTCATATGAAAAATATGAAATTTTTGTTCATGTACAAAATATAAAATCAATTATATATTCAGCACAAAGGTTCAATATCTACACACTTTTTTTTTCAATTCAATAGGACAATGAGACTTTTGATAAAAAAATTTCGGTTATTTTTCAAAAATAGTTATCAAGTCACAAATTTAATGAAACTTCACATTAAACGTGGGCTGAGGTAATTTTTTAACAAGCTTGGAATCGTTATGCGTGTGACTCCAAGGACTCGATAACACATTTATGATCTCATGCGAGTCCCTAACCTAGAGTAAGTGAACACTCGGTGTGGGCCGAGGTTGCATTTTACGCCGAATGGACGCGTGCGGGGGCGAAATGAGGGAGGCTTGGGGTTGGGTCTCGTGGTTTGTGTGTAACTCTCATAATATTAAGACGTCCGTATGTCATGCAGGAGAAAAAATCGTCTAGATATATATATATATATATATATCTAGACGATCGCTCATATATATATATATACATATAATATTGCATTATCCTCCAGTGGAGAAGTTTATATGGCGTTTCGTCTCTCTTTGTCTCTCCTATAAGCGTCACACCAGGCACTAAGTGTGTTGTAAACCAGCTCTTGAGCGCGAGCCACTGCAAGTATATAAACGCTCGCATGGGGTGGATGCCCGGTCAGTAACCCTTCTCTCATACTCTCTGATGAAACAAACTAGAAGGAGGTCCCCAGACATGCCTTCAAACATTGACGGAATGAAAATGTCACGCTAGACGAAAAAAAAAATTGTTCCTTTTTTCAGCATAAAGTCCTTGAAAATCTTAAAATCTAAAAAAATGATAGCCAGTAAGAATGAAGGGAAAGTTTTATGCCAATAGAAATTAGTCCCCAAAAGTTCAATGCAGCTTGTGATGTGAACAAATTAATTTCTTGCTTTTTGCTGTAATGTTCAAAATTTATTTATAAAAGTTCGAGAAAGATTTTAATGAATAAAATAATCTCCATAATTTTCGATGACCTTAAGTCACTTATCGGGCAGCTGATGAGTCCCAGTTCCAATTTAAAATAGTTAAATTAATTTTTACACCTAATAAATGCGCGATGTAAATGAAAAAATTATTTTCAGACTGATTATTTATGACAGTGGAATGCATGTATAATAATATTATATAGTATTGGCTCGCCTATTTAGTTTTCAACACCGCAGGAAATATATAGAGAAATCAAAGTCAATCTAAGCTCCATGCATTTTTCAATGTCAATAGACGCTTCTCCAGTGTCCGGGCGAGAGTGCTGAGCGCATAAATATCCAGCTCTGTAACAAAAAACAGTCTAACTGAAGAAAAAAAAAAAATTTACGGAGCACTCGTGCAAAACGCTTGGCATATCCATCCTGGGAGAGTTGAGGGTGAATGGCAAACGTTTTTGCGGTCACGAGGAGAAAACGTTGCAATTTATGCACCAAAAAGTATTGAAAAAAGTATAAATTAAATTAAACAATATTCGTATCAGGCCATAAATCTAAATTGTTTAATTCAATAAAATAAATCTCAATTTAAATCATATTTTTATAAATTAATATTTATTTTCTCTTTCAGGTAAGTCCGCTCATACTCGCTCTAAAGAATGAAGCTCTCAGTCCTTCCGGTAAGTGGAGCAAAAAAAAAACTTGATTTTTCGTTGCATAAAAAAATAATTTAATCGGGCCAAATGGAAATTTAACACGTGCGCGTACCTGTTGAAAAGTTTCTCGCTCGTCGTGCCAGACAGAGAGAGAGAGCGCGAGCTTTTCAACTCTTTTATTAGTTCTTGGAGCTTTTTTTCGATACCTGCGCCCTCCCTGAGGACGGTGGCGATGCTGAGAAACTTTTCGTTGCGTTGATAAAGCAAAAAGCAAGCTGCGACGTCCCACTGACGCGCCACTGTCTGTCTGATCTGTACTGCCATCTACTACTTGGATTGAGGCGCGCGAGGCAACTCTCTCGAGCGAGACTCGTCAGGCCGACCCGGTACGGTAGTTATCTACTGTACTCGTGGCCAGTCTCGCGCGCCATATTCTGTTCTACTGGCTGTGATATCGCCTCTTTCTCTCTGCCCTGCTGTCGCAAGCTTTGAGCTTCGCGCATTCCTCGCGTTCACGATAAAATCGAATGACGTTAACGTCGAATTCTACAACGCGACAAAATGCCAACGGAAAATACTCATATCAGTTTGATGCGAAACTCGCGAAAGCTCCGCTCGAAAGCTTTTTTGCCATGCGCGGAAGAGCTTTCGAGCTTTCGGCCAAATTACCAGCTCACATCGTTTCTTCCTGCATTGACTGATAGTATTCTTCATTCAATGCTTCCTGTTTGCTTTTTTTCAATAATTATTTCACACTTTTTCATTTAGTAAAACTTTTTTCCTCGCACAATTTAAAAATCTTTGAAATATTTTTAGGACGAATTATCTCTTCGGCATAATTTGCTTTCGCAATGACGAATAAGGAAACACATAGGAAGGGGCTAAAAAAGAATTCAGGAAAGTTCTTGCCCTATTTCTAAAATTTATCATACATGTATATATATATATATATATATATATATTTTTTTTTTACGTATATTGTTGAAATTCGGGCATTATGCTGAAAAGTGGACGAGAAAAATTTCGAGGGATCGGAACGAGGATGTAATATATGTCATCTGCTGAGTGGTAAATGTCCCCATGGCGAAACGAGAGGAATCGAAATTACGTAAGGCCCATTTTGCCGTACGAATAATGTTGCAACGATCGAGTAATCGGTCGAGAACGACTTGTGTGACCCATGCGATCAGAGAAGCTATTATGGATCAGTGTACGTGTGTGTGTGTGTGTGTTCAGTCGCTATTAAGAATATTCCAAAGTAGCTGGTATAGTTTTGCTTTCTTTCAAAGTAAATTTAACTTTTACATTCTAAAGTCAGAATGCATACACGAGACACTCCAGACCAAATCGACAGAGCTATGACCCTGATAAATTTTTTTTTTAAATCTTTTTCTCCTTTTAGCACTCTTTGGCATACAAAAAAAAATACACCAGACCAATTTTCAAATTTAACAAAATAATTCATATTGGCTGTTTATTTTGTTTGAAAATAATTTCAAATTTTCATTCTTTTGACCGAATTAAGATCATTTCTCTGATATAAAAAAATACATATTATATAAATTAACAATGACGCCATTTTGTTTTTGAGACCGAAAAATTTAGGAATATTTATTTATTTGTCGCTCTTGCCAATAATACTCTAAATGGAGAAAATAATGAGAGGTCCACGACCTCGTACAATATAGCCTGAAACGCCCCATACATTTATCTACGTATATACTATATATATATATATATATATATATATGTCTCTCTATTCATCCGTGCTCTGGGAGCGGAGTGGCAAGTTACACACGAGAGACAGCTCTACACTGTCTCCTCGTTCTCGTGTCTCGTTGCAACAAATGAGAAAGTGACACGCTACTAAAAGTCTCCGGACCGCCCCTGCACGATGCACTTTTCACTTTTGCACACAAGCGCTGCTATGCCTCGGTATACAGTGTACATATACACACATATGTATATATATATATATATATATATATATATATATATATATATAGATAATATTAATGTGTATGCAGTATACATATATATATATATGTATATAAAGACATACGGCATTAAACTGTCCCATGAACCCAACTGTCGCTTTCTCAAGTCAACATTTTTAGCCTCCTCTCAGTCTCATTTTTTTTTTTTGTCTACCGTTAAATTTCGCAAAGTCCATAGATCGAAAGGAGACTGCATATGTGTATTATTAGCGACTATAGCTATAATACCACGAGAACGTCGTACACATTTATTGGGTTATACGGTGAAAAAGCCAACGAACGCTTGAATAATCGTGGAGTTATATATATGTATGTATATATATAATATGTGGTTACATCGGTTAAACGAGGTCTCAGACTCTAAACTTTCAGCATAGCTCTCGAGTTTCTCACACGCACTATGCGTATTCCGATCTCTCCTCATGCAGCTTTTTTTTCTCAAATTTACAATCCATTATTGAGCATTAACGTAAGATATCAACGAAAATTATGAATAAAAAGTATCAAATTTTAATTAATTATAATTTGCTTTATTCTTGATGATAAGAATCACACTTTTGTCCATTCATATACGAGTTAATAATTTTTTTGGAACAACCAGCACCCGTTTCTTGTAACGTTGATAAGAGATTAAAACTTAAGACTAGATAACAAAAAATGAAATTAGGTTTAAAGGACGTTTAATTGATTGGTTAAATATTCGTTTGCAAAAACAAGAAAAAAAAATGTAACAAAATATGGACGAAAGCCATTAAGAAAATTTTGATCGTTTAATTGTTTATCGTTGTTTTTAGTATTGAAACAAAAATAATTTATCGTAGATATAAAAAAAAAATGACCCTTGAAACAAACAAACAAACCCTTAAAAAAAACGTCTCGTTTCGTGTAGGTATTGAACTTTTTATGTATGAGCTTATGATGAAGGTGACTCTCTGTCGAGTATCTTAAATACATATATAGGCTAATTTTAATTTTGTGTGCGTGCAACTCGTTCTCACTGTGGCTGGGCTCGTTCACGATTATAGTATATACAGGAGGGGATTTAACGTGTGTATACATCGGCACATATATATGTGCGTGTGTATTTGTACAATATACATATATATATATATATAGATAACGAATTCGCATAGAGAACTCTCTAACATATTGAAAGTTAACGCTGGTGCGCTCACACACCATCGAGGCCCAAAGTTCACTCACTCCGTAACCTCCTTTCGATCGAAACTATTACACACTGAGCAGTGGCTCTCATTCTGATTTGCAAACTTGTTGGCTTTTTCACTTTCCTTCGTTCTCATACCGTAACGCGTTTATATATGAATAATGATTCTCTCGCTAACTCACCATTGCTAATCCCATTTTTACCATACGTATAAGTTTACGCGTAGGTGTGTGAAATTGACGGGCAAACTTTCTCATAATGGAGAAAACATGAGAAATTTTCTAAATTAAAGTAAAAACCAAATTTCAATAAAAATAAAATAATTCGATACAAAAATATATTTAAGATGCATATAAAAAAAAAAAAACAAATTTTTATCGATTATTTTTTACCATTTAACGAAATTAAATTTTTTTTGGCAAATTGATAATTAATTGACAAATATTTAATTTTCGACTCGTTGAGCGAGTCTGTGAGGTTTTGAGCAATTTTAAATAAGTAGAATTCGTCATCGTAAACAGATAGAAAAAAAAAAAAAAAAAAAAAGGAACGGGGACGTTCGTCGATCCGACTGACGTCTTTCAGTATCCCATATTACGCTGGTGGGTACGCTGCGGTCGTATACGCGTGCATCGTTCGCGCCGCGAGAGACCACCAGCCACATAAATAAGACGCTGAAGCGTCACGAAAGTAAAAGTAGGTACATATACATGCGGCCACGAACTGTTCCAAACGCGTCCTCGAACGGTCGCTGCACCCCGCGTTTATGCCCAAGGAGGTGTACCACGCGATCGTGGCTTTTCTCTCTCTCTCTCTCTCTCTCTCTCCCTCTTTCTCTCTCGCTCTCTTTCTCTCTCGCTCTCTGTCTCCATTGCTGGCCAATGTGTTGAGTAACAAACGCGTTAGCGCATGGGCCATTTCTGTGTGTAACGACATACACGAGCTTATGGTATATATATATATATATATATTTTGCACATGTCGAGTCACATGTCTCATTTTTGCCTCCATTATATCCTCCTTCCCCTCTTTCCATAGAGTTCGATGAATGTTTCCAACAATGCTCGAGATCGTCAAGGGTCATTTTGACCAACATGTGACACAATTTCGATTAAAATAATCCAAGATTTTTATTTAATAATTAAAACTTTATTGAGTCATTGACGATTATGTAAAATAAATCGAATAACTAAAAAATACTTCATTCTATTTTATATTTCAACAACATTATTATTAAACATGGTTCAAATTAATAAGCTACATAATCTGGGTCTCTGATTTAATGAGAAAATTGGGCC
>OY769908.1:3596393-3636393 GCA_963669185.1 Dyspetes luteomarginatus | reverse complement strand
ATACCGGAAGAGCACCAGCACGCTTTCAAGCTTGTCGGGATGTGCGACGTTTGTTCAATTTATCTTGGAAAACCAGTACAGTAAAGCTTCACATTCATCCCCTAGCCGGAGATCTATCGAAAATAGTAAAAAAAAATAGCTCCATCCCACACCTCATTTTTCTACAGGCGAAAATAAACAGAAAAAAAAAACGCAATGAAAACCTTCTCGGACCACGGGAAAAAATCGTTCGTTGTATGAAAAAATATAATTTTCTTAACCTTCCAAATGGATTCTTTTTTTTTTTTTTTATAAATTCATTCTTTTGTATCCGTAAGAAATATTTCAATATGGAGTAAGAGAATGGAAATACATTGGCACTTTTTATTTTTATGTTTGAGGTAAATTTTTTATCGTCCTTCACGAAGCTGTGAGAGAGTTACATATATGCTGAGTTCTCCGGTGGTCTCTCTATCATTCCTCTCATACCGGAAACGTATATTGGCAGGCCCTTTCGCGAGGGAACTCGCAATGCACATGTTAAATGTCACTTTTCCTCGAGTCCCTTTTTAGCATTTCCTCTCTTTTAAAATAAATCTCACAAAATGCGACCGAAATAAACGTCCAATTCTAGGCGAAAAGGACAGAGATACGAAGTGAGAGGTGTCGATGATAATTAAATCGCTTGAAAAATCAGCGAAAATATTGACCAACAATTTCGGGTGAAATGTGAAGGAGTAAAAAAGATTTTGTATTTTTAGTTAGTGGAGTTTTGCTGGGCAAGTAATTTGGATGATACATTTTATATATATATATATATATATATAAATAAATAAATAAATAAATAAATAAATAAATAAATAAATAAATAAATAAATAAATAAATAAATAAATAAATAAATAAATAAATAAATAAATAAATAAATAAATAAATAAATAAATAAATAAATAAATAAATAAATATATATATATATAGCAAACATTTAATCGTACGAGTTCGAAATGGACTGTAATAATACAACTCTGGAACAAATATCTCATTGTCAGAGTCTGGTCCGTTACGTAGCTAAAACAGGCTGGAATTCTCCGCGTCGGTGCCAGTGACTTGTCTACTCTAAATTCTCCGTGTCTATACATTGTAACGGTCTGGAGTCTGTGGGGTTGCGTCACTGGAATTTACTTCCGGATCGAGGAACTGAATCGCTTTCACTCGCATAATTCGGCTGAGCTTCATAAATATCGTGCAGTTTACATTTTATAATCCTGCATACAGTTTATAATTCTATTCGTGAATGAAAATATCAATAAAAAAGTAAATTTTATCATTTATTTTTATTTTATTCACGTCAATTATTTGTTCTGTCGTAATGGAGAAAAAAAAGAGGATGGGACTATGAATTAATTATTTCACTAATGAAATGAACTTTTAGATTTTTTTTTTTAAAAGACCGCATGGTGTCGTTGAGGCATGAAATGGATAAAAATTAATTTAATCCACATAGAGTCGGCTGTCCGTAAATAATTGTGCAATATCAACTTGGTAGTTTAGTTCGCATTTATATCTCCCGCTGTTCAAATTACCGATCGGACGCAATAATAGGAGAAACAAGATTAAGTGAGAGAGAGAGAGAGGGAGAGAGAGAGAGAGAGAGAGAGAGAGAGAGAGAAAGTGAGAGATCGACGAGGAGTTAAGGCCAACTTTAATTCGCTCTGTGTTCTCGTGTCTACATATAAAGTAGAAGTGCATTAGGTACTCGCTTGATAGCACGTTTCCCTCTCGTCGTGCCACTCAATAACGGAGACCGAGGACTAACAGGGTGAGAGCAATCGAGAGACCAGGCGATTATAAGACACACGCTGTTAGCTTTTAAAAGCCACCCAGTATAATATATATATATATGAATTGCATTTCTCGTGCTTTAACTCTGCTAATGAATAACTAATGAATTTCCCAACTTGCCCCTCTATTACTAGCAGTTGCTGCATATGTCATAGATATGTACTTTCGTGATTAAAAAAAACCAATGGACTAGCACCGGAAGCTCTTTAGCTCCCTTTAGCAGCTTTCATGAAAGTCTCTTTTGTATTGTTGGGTTTTGGAACGTGAACAAAACCTGATCTACATCAACAATTTTATATTTTTATGTATAATTTATAAGAAAGATTGCATATACACTTTTTTTTTTTCCAAATCATTTTTATATCAACAAATTTATATATATAGGTATAATCTATGACAAAAATGATCACCCCATATATACGTTTTTTTTCTAAATCATTTTTTTTACCCAAAATATCTATTAAAAAATATCAATTATTTTATGTTATTATAAATTAATTAACCACAGCGTTAAATAATGATTTTTCGCAATAATTGTTCCAGTACCGTTGATAATCCATGCTTAATCGAACTCAGGAATATTTTTAGTCTCTGGATACTTTTTATTATACGCAAAAAAAAATAATCCATCGATATGGATGGCAATTGATTTCCGGGCGGAAGTACTCAAGTCAGAGAAGGTTCATTTGAGGAAATAGTGAAAATATTATAAATGGGAAAATAAATTAGCCAAAATTTACCATTAAATACTTCCTACAACGTTGAGGTTGCGTACCACAAATTTTTTAATTCTTTCACAGCTCATGATATTATTATTATGGTGTGGATAAAGTGAAAATTGTAATTGTATATTTACATAGGCAGCTACGTCGTAAATGACAATGATTTGAAATGACATAATGATATTAATAATGATGAAACGTCTCTAGGGGGGAGGCCCCTCAAAGTGGAATCGTCAAGAGCGACTGTAAATTTCAATTCGAAAGTTCCTCATTTCGTAAGGTGAACGCGGTCCGGGTTCAACGCCCCCCTCGGGGTTTTATCTATATATATATATATATATAGATTGTGCCATGTTAACGAGTCTCCTGCGTCTCCTTTACAAACGGTGCTCTCTTGCTCTCTAATGCTCAGTCTAACTCTTTCGCCGTCGATATAATCCCCACGACTCTTCTCCAACATTAACTATATATATACAGATACCACTTTTGACTCGAACTCTCAATTTCATAATACGAACGAACATAACTGTACGAGCATATAACACACATGATGTATCATGAGCCATAATAAACTATCCAGAGACACCACACTCGACTTATCAAGTTACGATGTTTTTTTTTGTTTCTCCACTTTATCGAAATTCGAGATGTAGGCGTCATATCTGACATTTAAAAATGCAATAACGGGATAAATAAATGTATTTAGATAACAAAACATTTTTTTATTATTTTAAATCAAATTGTTTTTTTTTCAAATTGATTAATCCGATACTAATTGAATTTTTTTGACCAACTCACTGATTTGAAAAAATTAAATTTTGACATGTTTGTTTTTATCGATATATCAGTAAATATATATATATTGCATATCGAAAAAGGTTTACCTGATATCAATGATGGACACATTTGAATGTTTGCAACTTCGAGTAGGTCGAGATGCGGGTATATATAATAGTTTTTTTCAAATTGATTAATCCGATACTAATTGAATTTTTTTGTCCAACTCACTGATTTGAAAAAATTAAATTTTGATATGTTTGTTTTTATCGATATATCAGTAAATATATATATATTGCATATCGAAAAAGGTTTACCTGATATCAATGATGGACAAATTTAAATATTTGCAACTTCGAGTAGGTAGAGATGCGGGTATATCTAATAGTTTTTTTCAAATTGATTAATCCG
Source organism: Dyspetes luteomarginatus (assembly GCA_963669185.1). Taxonomy (NCBI): domain Eukaryota; kingdom Metazoa; phylum Arthropoda; class Insecta; order Hymenoptera; family Ichneumonidae; genus Dyspetes; species Dyspetes luteomarginatus. The sequence continues at coordinate 3,632,664 of OY769908.1, read as the reverse complement.
ATACTAATTAAATTTTTTGTCCAACTCACTGATTTGAAAAAATTAAATTTTGACATGTTTGTTTTTATCGATATATCAGTAAATATATATATATTGCATATCGAAAAAGGTTTACCTGATATCAATGATGGACACATTTGAATGTTTGCAACTTCGAGTAGGTCGAGATGCGGGTATATATAATAGTTTTTTTCAAATTGATTAATCCGATACTAATTGAATTTTTTTGTCCAACTCACTGATTTGAAAAAATTAAATTTTGATATGTTTGTTTTTATCGATATATCAGTAAATATATATATATTGCATATCGAAAAAGGTTTACCTGATATCAATGATGGACAAATTTAAATATTTGCAACTTCGAGTAGGTAGAGATGCGGGTATATCTAATAGTTTTTTTCAAATTGATTAATCCGATACTAATTAAATTTTTTGTCCAACTCACTGATTTGAAAAAATTAAATTTTGATATGTTTGTTTTTATTGATATATCAGTAAATATATATTACATATCGAAACCTGATCTCAATGATGGACACATTTGAATGTTTGCAGCTTCCAGTAAGTCGAGATGCGGGTATATCTAATAGTTTTTTTCAAATTGATTAATCCGATACTAATTGAATTTTTTTGTCCAACTCACTGATTTGAAAAAATTAAATTTTGATATGTTTGTTTTTATCGATATATCAGTAAATATATATATATTGCATATCGAAAAAGGTTTACCTGATATCAATGATGGACACATTTGAATGTTTGCAGCTTCCAGTAAGTCGAGATGCGGGTATATCTAATAGTTTTTTTCAAATTGATTAATCCGAAGTATCGGATTAATCAATTTGAAAAAAATTCAATTAGTAAATTGAATTTTTTTGTCCAGCTCACTGATTTGAAAAAATTAAATTTTGATATGTTTGTTTTTATCGATATATCAGTAAATATATATATATATTGCATATCGAAAAAGGTTCACCTGATATCAATGATGGACAAATTTAAATATTTGCAACTTCGAGTAGGTAGGCGTGTATATATATATATATAGACATTTATTGCTCAACAATTGCGCGCAAGTATCGAGAAAATATAGAGGTAATATGCTCTCGTCACTTGACGGTGTGTGTTTGACGCGCTGGCGAGATTACAAAAGTGTCTAATACTTATACATGTGATGTATATGCTTTTCTATACTATATTCAATACTATAATAGGTATATATATACATCACTAAAATGATATCTCGATATAGCGAAAGAGGCACGTTCCATGTAAACTTAAACTATGTATGCGTAATGCAAAAACGCCATGCATACATCGAGAAAGTCTACGAGTTCACCGCGGGCGTCAACGAGAAACGATTTACGTACACCGAGTGAATTTAATCCATTTCAGTGAGAGTCGTGGTGGAATTACACTCGTGAATCAATTCAGCTCCGGTTTAGCGCTAATCTCCGTAATCTCCGGGTTCACTGCACACACAATTATTGTGACACTCAATGCAAGGGAGAAATTTCAAATCGGATAGCGATCAAAATTTACGAAAACACCAAAAAAACAAATTTGCTTTTATTTTTTTTAATTTATCATCGCTCCAAATCGCCAAAAACGTAATCGCGATTCGACTCAGAGAGGCCTCGGTGTCATAATTTGTATGTGGCCAAAAGAATCGATCGAAAGTCATTAATTTGAACAAAACTAATAAATATATATATATATATATACGCACCATCACACTAATGGCACCTTGTCTCGTCTTACGCGTATACCGCAAGCCTGAAAGTCGATTGAAAATGTGCCTACACTGTGTGGCTCAACAGAAAGTGACCTTGTATATTATATATTTCTCAATATTATAAAAATATATCGCCGCCACCGTGTATAAGAATGAAGTAACCCCCTATAAGTTAAGTCCAGAGCCCCTGACCACGATAAAGAAAAGTCTGGACACCCCATAAGTTAAGTCTTAAGGGGGTAGGCAGGGGAGTAGGCGCTGCTGAGTGAAACCATTGGAGATTATATACCGGGTGTCCCATTTAACCCAAACTAACAGTCTTCCAATATACCGGGTGTCCCATTTTAACCGATCAGAGAGGGCTTGGATTTAGAATTGTGGTTCGACGGGGGGTTTGGTACGCCCAGCGGACAGGCGTAGCGTAGGGAGAGAGAAAAAGGCGAATGGTAAAAACTTTCTGTGCGCGATAATATGAAGTATTCGAGCATCAAGTATTTTTATAATCAAGGATCTCACGGAGAAGCGGCCGAGCTTGAATGAAATAATCCTTTTTCCACACCCCCGCTCTTGCGAGCAATCATAGTGGCGTTTATTTTTCATCCTTTCCAACAGGCTCGACAAGTGCCCTTCGGCAAAGTTGAATCATGATTACCCATAATTCTCATTCCTCACACTCGAGTTTCATGCTCGCTGATGGGCGAGGTTAATCGAGGCCAAGACACCTCCAGTGCGTATATCTAATCGATCTCTGCGTATGCACTGGTGTAAGCGAATTGGAAGAAAAAAAAAAAAGTCCGGAGTTGGTTGAACAACAATTAAACGGTCATCATTGCCTGATGAATTTTCCATGCTGAGAATATTTATTTTACGTCTTCAATAAATTCTTCTTTCCTTTGTTAAATTTTTATCAAACTTTTTTTAATCGATTAAACACATTGTGATATTCTCCATTTAGCCAAAAACTTTTTAAACGTAAAATGGATTCTTGCAACCGCGGAAGGAACGTTTTGGACGAAATTCAATCGTTACGTGAGTTAATGTGTCGTTAAAGTTTTGATTTAGTTTGTAACTCATTATTGGTCGTTTTTGTACAAAACTACGTCCTTGGAATTTTGTACAACTTGGGTAACATCTATGTATATTTTCAACCCGATAGAATGTTTATGTATATGTTTCCATTTTACTTCGAGTTCACTGAGTTTCACTCAAAACCCTTTCGCGAATAATGTCAGCTAGGCCCGGTGACGAGGTCAACCAGAAGGTCGACACGGAAAGTTAGTCCATCAGCCCTTTCCCGCAGGGTCCACAGATGACTATATCGCGCACCGATGACCTCGTTAGAGAGATGGGCAAGCAACATCAAGCTCGCCCAGTTCACCAGAGATTGACTCGAATTTCCCGTCTGCTCAATATACACGTCATCCTATATATAGATCTCTCTCTCTCTCGCTTTTTCTCTCTATCCTCGTCCGGCATACACGGGCCACCTGACCAGCCCTCGACGAGAAAATCTTGCTATTCGTTACGCCCCGTAAATTTCCAATATATAGAGCTATCAACCACATTTTCTGAAAATTTACAAAACAGCTTGGTGCACTTACACATTTTTCTCGACTATTGCGAGATATATTTAACTTATTCAATTTTTATATAATCGAATTTTTGTCTCTTGCTCCACATTTCGATGAATTCATTTGATATTTCATGGTTTTCCACACGCACACGATTGCTCTAGCGTGTTTAACGTTGCAAACGATTTGGCGAGGGATTGAACGAGAGAGAGAAATCATTTTTATCATTTTTATATCAATTTATTTGAGAAAGGAAAAATACGTTTGAATAGCCGCTAGATAAATGTGCAACGATAAATTATACGCTTCGTTGCACATCTATACGTATAGCATGATTGTTGCAATCGTGTTATTAGATAACAATGTTGCACCCTGATTAAACGAGTTACCGTATACATATATCACGAAAGTAAATACATAAGGGCGTATGTTAGATACTTATATACAGCATGAACATCGTTATCCTTTTAGACAAACGATATTATTAAATACATCCATATAGTACGATGTAATATGCATGAATACATACACATATATATCTATATATATATATATCTATATATTCATACGTTGAATTTATTCTCTCGTGTCAAACTGCATACGATGAAAGTTTGAATAAATATATATCCTTCTATAGCCTTTCCAAACGTCATGAACATTTCAACGACTAAATAATAATTAATAATAATTTCTCAAATATAAATCACCATTTTTTTTTTGCTTCATCAGAAATAATTTGAAACAATTATTCATCCGTGACGACCCTCAATATACTTTTGTCCAATAAATATTTCTAGCAAATTTATTTTATTTTTTTTTTCCAAAATGATCGGTGCTAACGAGTAAAAAGTTTTTATCGCTCCAAAGGGGTAACCATCGTTTCGTTTATAATTTGCGGGTTATATAAAACACGAGGTGGTACACATAGGCACGATTCCATATGGTTTATATATATATATATATATATATATATAAACGCTCGAAGAGACCAAGTTTAGCACACCAAGCGAGAGTCGTTTGAGAGAGAGAGAGAGAGAGAGAGAGAGAGAGAACATGTTTGAGTACCGCTGACAAGGCCTTGCAATCCCGAGAGTGCATTGCGCCCTGGTGCAAGTTAGCTGGTGCATACAGCAGCAGAGCGCGAGCAAAATATAGCACACTCGCCGACGTCGTCGCTGTCGTCGCTGTCGTCGTCGTCGTCGTCGTCGTCGTCGTCGTCGTCGTCGTCGCGATTTCCTCAACCACAATCATAGACTATACCTATATGTATACTATTATACATATGTATATTAGTATAGACTGTATATAGTATTATACATGTAGGTATAGTTTATACTATATACAGTCTATACTATTATACATATAGGTATAGTTTATACTATATACAGTCTATACTATTAAACATATAGGTATAGTCTATACTATTATACATATAGGTATAGTCTATACTATGTACAGTCTATACGAATATACAGTCTATACTATTATACATATAGGTATAGTCTATACTATATACAGTCTATACGAATATACAGTACCATCTCTCATAGATACAGACGTGTGTAATGGAATAGCGAATAAAGCGAGTGAGGGGGGAAGTCTCCAGCTTGAACTGACATATATACGTGCAAACTTTATCTCGTTCTCACTTCATCACTAGCGACGTTTTTCATATGCCTCCTCCACTTTTTAAATAATTTCAATTCACGTGTGCTATATATATATTATATCTTGGCTTTTCTCGTTATAAGGAGAAAACAGCCACAGATTAAACAGACCCAAACAACGACGAGACCAGTCACTTTAATTCGACGTTTTTTCCAGCCTCCCTCTCTTTTGCCGAAAATGTCTCATCGGTGTGTTATAAACTGAGAGCAGCATTGAAGAAAATAGAAATGCGTTTGAAGAAACGTCTTGATTCACGCAAAAGGTGGCGAAAAAAAAAATATCGACTGTATAAATGTAATTTCGAGTTTGTTACATATGTAATAGTCTATTTGTATAATTATCTATATCTATATATATTTGTATAATACTCGAAATTGTGTATCCTTTCGTTCAATCCAGATTTATAAAAATATCTACTATAATAGGAAGAGATCGTGATGTTCTCATCGACGTGAATTTTACGAGCTTCGTTCACGATACATATATATATATATATATATATATTAATATAATATATATATATATATATGTATATATACATATATATTAATTCTACTATATAAACTAATACGAGCTAGCAACCTTCCCCGTCGTGTTTTCTGCACGTCCCGCGCTGTTCTCACTCGCCCCCGTTTACGAAGGCCGCGCGGCCGACGAACCATCGAGGACGGGGTGAGCTAGCTCTGTGGCTTTGCTCGCATGCAGTTGAAACTCCGCTTGTACGCTGTACAGCGAGTGCACACCGTTCCGAGGGAACAGATCGAGATGTAATTTTTAGGGTGCGTTCACACGAGCATTCACCAATCTCAACGATAATTTCATCTTTATGGATAATTAATAAATTTTCTCTCACGTATCGTTCCAACAATCATCAACGACTCATTGATACAACGCGTTGAGAGTTTTTCGCATGTACATAAAAAAAAAAATTTATCGTTCAATATATACACGAGTCGTGCCTGATACTAGAATAATTTATCGATAATTAATTGACCGTCTCACCATCAGCTGCACGCAAGCTGTCGATATATAATAAATACAAGTATTAAGTAATACTCATAGAAGGGTGAGTATTGAGTATCATAGATATCTAAAAGTCTAAAAAGTCAAGAATCTGTATGGGAAATAATGGTCGTCTTTTCCAATACAAAGTACATCTATCATGCAGATATATATATATATATGGGTTAAAGTACAGGATAAACTTTATTGCTCGTTACTGTCGTGCATGTGATATCACCGATAATTTATAGCAGAAAAAGTGATATATTGTCCCCTTTTTTACTCGCTACACTATTGCCATATATCGTTGCAAACTTCCAACATTTATATTGTATTTTAGTATATTATATATATATAGTTGGGTTTTTGCGAAAATTTATCGAGTAAAATATATATAGATATATCGTTCAGTTTCTATCACGAAACATAACATATGCCAGTTGCAATCAGCCACTGTCTTCCTCATGCGAAAGTTTTAAAAAACCCCCTCGTCGATGTTGCTCCACTATATTATATACACTATAGTGTATATGATGTTGTGTATATAGTCTATATATGATGTCCTCCATTATATTTTATACACTATAGTGTATATAATATAAGGGAGGAACCATTATATTATATACCCTTAAGTATTATATACTATATATTATATACATTATAGTGTATATAATATAAGGGAGGAACCATTATATTATATACCCTTATGTATTGTATACATTATATTATATACATTATAGTGTATATAATATAAGGGAGGAACCATTATATTATATACCCTTATGTATTATATACATTATATTATATACACTCTGGTGTATATAATATAATGGAGGAATGTCGCACACATATCATATCGACATTGCATATCACCTGCACAAAAGTGCCAGGCTACTAGGCGTTTTTGCTGCTAGGCTCTCTCTCTCTCTCTCTCTCTCTCTCTCTCTCTCTCTCTCTCTCTCTCTCTCTTTCTCGCAAAAGCAAACCCTCTAACCCCCTTGTCGCCACAAGAGAGCAGGCATGCGCCCTCGATTTCGAAGGCTGAGCGTACGTTGAACTCTCGCTCTCCTCCACTTCTCATTTTCTTTCTCCTCTAGTTTTCTCTTTCTCTCTCTCCTCCCCTGTAGCGCAAAGCTCATAGCTTGGAAGCACAACGAAGAGCGAAAAGCTGAAAAAGGGGCAACAGCGAGGAAGAGAGCGTGGAGGCTGCGTTCCGCTTTCTTTGTTCATATATATACATATATATATATATATATATATATATATATATATATATGTATGTATGCATATATTTGAAAAGACAACGCAGTCCACATTCGCAGACGGCAGAGCCATGGCAATAATCCAATTATAAAGATTATCATATTAATACTGACCGCTTGGCAGCGCCAGCATTTGACACTTTCCATGCTAAAGTTTGACGTCGTATTTCGAGTTATAAGTGTCATTATAATTTTCTGTTTTTATTTGTGGATATAGTAAACGGATGAATTTAATTTGGAAAGGGGTTGATATTTGCAATTTTGAGATGAATCTATTATCGAGATTTCATTATGAGAATTCTCCTCTCATCCCTCATATGTCATAAATAAATTTTAACTCGGTCAACACCGCACATTTGTCCGCTTGAAGTTTGTATAATTATCAGTTTGGAGATCATAAGTAGTGAAATCGAAACAGCTGACTTCGAGCAAGACACTTTTGTACATTCGCAACATGTGAATTGAATGATTAATCGACAAGATGCAGGCCCTAAAAACAGAGGGGGCAATTATGAATATGTTTTTGAGACTAAAAACAATGAGCTGGAGAAAAAAGTGTCCATATGTGGAGTTCATAAGTAGTGAAATCGAAACAGCTGACTTCGACCAAGACACTTTTGTATATTCGCAACATGTGAATTGAATGATTAATCGACAAGATGCAGGCCCTAAATACAGAGGGGGAAATTATGAAAATGTTTTTGAGATTAAAAACAATGAGCTGGAGAAAAAAGTGTCCATATGTGGAGTTCATAAGTAGTGAAATCGAAACAACTGACTTCGAGCAAGACACTTTTGTATATTCGCAACATGTGAATTGAATGATTAATCGACAATATGCAGGCCCTAAATACAGAGGGGGAAATTATGAAAATGTTTTTGAGATTGAAAACAATGAGCTGGAGAAAAAAGTGTCCATATGTGGAGTTCATAAGTAGTGAAATCGAAACAACTGACTTCGAGCAAGACACTTTTGTATATTCGCAACATGTGAATTGAATGATTAATCGACAATATGCAGGCCCTAAATACAGAGGGGGAAATTATGAAAATGTTTTTGAGATTAAAAACAATGAGCTGGAGAAAAAAGTGTCCATATGTGGAGTTAAATTGGATTAAAATTAGAGATTGAATATATGAAATCATTGAATTCATTTACATATAACTAAAAATTGCAAAATGTCCATATTTAAGATCGCTGCTCATATATAAAACGTGATAAGTGATAGTGCGCGATATAGCCATTGCCAGAGAGTGAGTTTGCTTGATTATAGGTTACGTACCAGTGGGAGAGAGAGCGAGATGGAGAGAGCTAGGGAGAAGGAGTGAGAGAGAGAGAGCGAGAGAGAGAGAGAGAGAGAGAGCGAGAGGGGGAAAAGTAGGGAAGGGGATATAAAGCTCCACGAGAGCATGAGAGAAGTGCGCGAGCGCAAAGGCACGGAATCCGCGAGCGAAAATTTCGTCCTCGACGGTTCATCGGCCTGTCCTTCGTATCTGGGCCGCTTGCGACCCAGCAGAGCTCTATCCACCACCGCTATACCATCACTTCTATCAGCCTCTTTATCATAATTCATTCGGGCCAAGCTGTCGCATTACTATGTAGTATAATAAATCGCAAACCGAGAACGCGTGGGCGTGGAGTTTTGCGACCCGAGACTATCTTTCTGCTTAAACTTTGTCCCAAGTGAAATTAATTAATACCATTCGAAATGGGAAAATAAATAATATAAAAACGCAGTGAATTAACTTTGAGCTTATTTATTTTATTCAAATGCACCAGGAAGGACCGTCTTTACCCTTCAGATATTTACAGGAGATTGCAGTTCACAAAGATCCTAAACAATATCGTCACCTAATCATAAAGAACTCTCTTCGTATGACATTATTGTACATGTTTATATTACCTCTCCAGTACTCTCCGCATCGATTATCTTTTCAACCCATGGTATTAAGAAGACAAAATAATTCTTGGTGCCAGTAGCTTAATAATCCAATAAATACAATTTGCAAACGAAATTTCAATATATTTCGAGCGAATGATGAATTATTGTTATTATTGTTTCGATTTCATTATTTATCTAAATAATGCCAATTACAGATCGTGTCTAGCACGGATATTTCATGGATAATTATTTTCCGTATTCTAACCCAATCCCTAGAAAATACATACAATGTACGTATATATATATATATATATATATATATATATGTATGTATATAGTTGTCGCAGAAGCCCATGGACTTTCATCTCATCCTCCCGCAATTCAACATTATCCAACTCCACAGTTCGAAGCTTGCTGCATTATTTAGATGAAAGTGAATTACCATTCAATCTGCAGACACGAGATTGCTGCAGGCCGTGTGTGTCGCAAGCAAACTTATGGGTGAGCTGTCGTTCCAGTGCAGACGTAATAAAGTGTTACATGTCCGATTCGAGGAGAAAAGTCTTGAATTCTTAATTTTTATATTCTCCTGTGCGAAGAACACTTTTCCTTTTTTCAACAATATTTATCTCGCTGCATAAATAAATTATACATTTTAATTTTTCCAATCTCTTCAAGACGATAAATAAATTTTTTTTCTTCTCGATTAATCAAATGATATCGGATCTCTGTATCATTTGATTAATTTCAGGTAAAGCGTAAATTCATAATCGTTAAATTCCCAAGAGACCATAGAACTTTTGTATTTTTCGATTGTTTGCCATCTTTGTAATTTCCACCCACATCCCTCTTGTCACAGTTTATCGGAGAGCTCTAGTTTTAAATAAAAGACAAGTCTGCAATGAACTCCAAATCCTCAAACCCACATTGTGCGTTTCATTCGTTCCTTTTTCTATCTCCCCTCCCCCCAGCACATTTTCCAATACTCGGTTGAAAATTGAAAGTGCAGCGCGCAGGGAATAAACGTTGCAATAGTCAGCCACCATTCAATTTTTGTCATTTTTTCGTTTTAACGGATGATTTATCATCCGAAAAATGGGAGGGATACGAAGAATGGGATCAATACGAAGAATTGGATCAAATAAATTTTATTTAATTCAAACATAAATTTTGTCATTCTTCTATTTTCATCGAATGAATTTATTTTCATGGCGCATATAGAGTGCGAGTTTTGCTATAATGACTATCCTTTTTCTCTTCATCAAAATTGGCCAATCACTGTGCCAATTTTTGCTTGATGCATTGTGCGCGGCTGAATGCACAGGTTGACTTAACAAACTGCGTACGGTCGGGCTCCAAGAGAGAGAGAGAGAGAGAGAGAGAGAGAGAGAGAGAGAGAGAGGCATATGCGTTGGTATATGCAGTCAGCGGCAGCGCGATGCACTGGGAGTGAGCGCACTCCTCGATGTTCGGAGGACGATGGGGGAGGAGGGGGAGAGAGAGGTGTACAGTGTGTGTGTATATGTTTGTGGAGTGCGCGGTATGACGTCAGAGCGCACGGTTGCAGCGGCCTAGATCGAGGGAGGTCACCGTGTATCGGGCCGACGGCCTGACGAGGTCAAACCTCGGACTCCCAACCACGAGCAAGTGAAGCACCAAAGTACGCTTTTCGTCTAGTCGCGTTTCTAGGTTAGCTTGGGTTACGTATATATGATATACGACATGTACATATTATCTCTTGATGCTGTACAAGATATATATATATATATATACATATATATAGTTGTGGAATCATCGTCGAGATGTTGGTGGAACAACGAACGTGTCTATGTGTCCGTCGTTTACAAGTCAACCTGAGCATTATTGCACACTCGACATATAAGAAAGCGAAAGAGCGTCCGATAAATAATGCTAGGCCTACCACCGTTGAAGGCAGAAATCCTACACGACTGCTCTAGGTCAACTGAGTCCTATCTCGCACTCTCCCTTCATATGTAGGCGATGTACGAGATTGTGCCGATCGAATAAAACTCTAATCCGCAATTACATATGAGGATTTTGGCACAGTCTATAGCTCTGGAGTTACGAATTGCTCACTGTGGTTTCACTATGAAGGTCGACGTCCATTAACCCTTTTTTCTTGGATTGGACAACGAACGTATCTATATTTCCGTCGTTTACAAGTCAACCTGGGCATTATTGCACACTCGACATATAGAAAAGAGAAAGAGCGTGCGATAAATAATGCTAGGCCTACCACCGTTGAAGGCAGAAAACCTACACGACTGCTCTAGGTCAACTGAGTCCTATCTCGCACTCTCCCTTCATATGTAGGCGATGTACGAGATTGTGCCGATCGAATAAAACTCTAATCCGCAATTACATATGAGGATTTTGGCACAGTCTATAGCTCTGGAGTTACGAATTGCTCACTGTGGTTTCACTATGAAGGTCGACGTCCATTAACCCTTTTTTCTTGGATTGGACAACGAACGTATCTATATTTCCGTCGTTTACAAGTCAACCTGGGCATTATTGCACACTCGACATATAGAAAAGCGAAAGAGCGTGCGATAAATAATGCTAGGCCCGCGATAAATAATGCTAGGCCTACCACCGTTGAAGGCAGAAAACCTACACGACTGCTCTAGGTCAACTGAGTCCTATCTCGGACTCTCCCTTCATATGTAGGCGATGTACGAGATTGTGCCGATCGACTAAAACTCTAATCCGCAATTACATATGAGGATTTTGGCACAGTCTATAGCTCTGGAGTTACGAATTGCTCACTGTGGTTTCACTATGAAGGTCGACGTCCATTAACCCTTTTTTCTTGGATTGGACAACGAACGTATCTATATTTCCGTCGTTTACAAGTCAACCTGGGCATTATTGCACACTCGACATATAGAAAAGCGAAAGAGCGTGCGATAAATAATGCTAGGCCCGCGATAAATAATGCTAGGCCTACCACCGTTGAAGGCAGAAAACCTACACGACTGCTCTAGGTCAACTGAGTCCTATCTCGGACTCTCCCTTCATATGTAGGCGATGTACGAGATTGTGCCGATCGAATAAAACTCTAATCCGCAATTACATATGAGGATTTTGGCACAGTCTATAGCTCTGGAGTTACGAATTGCTCACTGTGGTTTCACTATGAAGGTCGACGTCCATTAACCCTTTTTTCTTGGATTGGACAACGAACGTATCTATATTTCCGTCGTTTACAAGTCAACCTGGGCATTATTGCACACTCGACATATAGAAAAGCGAAAGAGCGTGCGATAAATAATGCTAGGCCCGCGATAAATAATGCTAGGCCTACCACCGTTGAAGGCAGAAAACCTACACGACTGCTCTAGGTCAACTGAGTCCTATCTCGGACTCTCCCTTCATATGTAGGCGATGTACGAGATTGTGCCGATCGAATAAAACTCTAATCCGCAATTACATATAAAGATTTTGGCACAGTCTATAGCTCTGGAGATACGAATTGCTCACTGTGGTTTCACTATGAAGGTCGACGTCCATTAACCCTTTTTTCTTGGATTGGACAACGAACGTATCTATATTTCCGTCGTTTACAAGTCAACCTGGGCATTATTGCACACTTGACATATAAAAAAGCGAAAGAGCGTGCGATAAATAATGCTAGGCCCGCGATAAATAATGCTAGGCCTACCACCGTTGAAGGCAGAAAACCTACACGACTGCTCTAGGTCAACTGAGTCCTATCTCGGACTCTCCCTTCATATGTAGACGATGTACGAGATTGTGCCGATCGACTAAAACTCTAATCCGTAATTACATATGAGGATTTTGGCACAGTCTATAGCTATGGAGCTACGAATTGCTCACTGTGGTTTCACTATGAAGGTCGACGTCCATTAACCCTTTTCTCTTGGATTGATTATAGGGGAAATTAAATAGGGGATGATAGGCGAAATGAATCCTTCCCGGATTCTCATAAAAATAAACTTATTGATACAAAACGGTGTGAAGCTTCTGACTATTTCAGTGCTGAGTGCAGTATAATTCAAAGTTTTGCATCTCCATTATTCATTGCTAGCGCATTTGCTCCGAGATTCACAGATACTGATAACGTCAATACACGCCATATATATATACGAATTTCCACGAATATGCTCTACTAAGTACTAGAACTATTGCAAGAAAAAAAAATAGTTTGCAACACATACATACATACATACAATATCAAAGTGTTTTTACGCACGATGATCATACGTTTGCCTCACTCGCTCAGAATGGATGGAAAGTCCGCCAGCAGTATCGAAAGATAAGACGAATGGAGCGACGAAAAGGGACGCGTCCATGGGTCACAGTAACTTATGTATGTTTTTTTTTTTTCATTCATTTTATTTTTTTTATCAATTATCAATTGCCAAAGACATTTTTCCGAGTAGTTAAATGAATAATCGCCGGCTTGTATCGATTGTGCAACCGATGCAATGTTGAGTGCTCTAAATATATATATATATATATATAGAGCTGTGACAGTAAAAGCAGTAAACTCGATTTTCTCGCAACTCGCGATTTTTCTGTGCGATACCAGCAAAACGTATGAACTATTTCAGCATTAAAACGGTTTGTCGCCTCGACAATTATTAAAGAATGACCCCAATCTCTCGAAAAATTTGCTCATAATCTCGCTATAAAATGGACCAAAGATAATTTATATATTATTCGTATCCATACGCGGCACAACTGTCGATAAAATCTCGTGTCCCTGTACCTTATTACGCGTTGTTAATTTTTTAATAAAATCACATTATTAGATATTTTATTAGACCTCAGAGGATATATTATAATACATAATGGCTGAGCGCCAATCGAGAGAGGAAAAACCTTCGAGGCTCTTATCTCGTTTGTGTGACGTAAGTAAAAACGCGAAAAGTTTCGTAAAACGTGACGATAAACCTTCATTTATACACGGTCTATTTGTTCGATCGTATTGCCCGCGCCTGGTTTAACCATACACTTTATATTTTATAACAGACAACCTCTATGACGGGGCGACACTTGTACGACCACCGCAACTTTATTCTTGGATTGTCGTGAATGTAAAAGTTATAGGAAAAAAAAAAAAAAAAAAATCAACACAGAGGCAAATCCTAGATGTACGTAATCGATAAGAGACATTTAATTGTACATAAAATATAGGAACGACGAGAAGGGCGTTCCATTTATTTTTATCTTAATAATCCTGAGGGGAAGGTCGTGACAGTTTTGCATCATGATCGATCTGTCGCTAAGGAATTCTATATATATATTGAAATAAAGTGATTTTTATTATCTGCAAAGTCAGCCTGGTGATCTCGAGAAGGAGGATAATCCTGCGGGTAATTTTGCACACAGGTGGGTGCACCTGCGAGTGCACGACTTTCGTTATATCAACTCTGCGATGGGAGAGTAAGAGAGGGAGAGAGAGAGAGAGAGAGAGAGAGAGAGAGAGAGACCAACGCCTGTATGAGCGATTCAACGAGTCCAAAGCACCTCCACATTGAGAGAATTTCCTTCGCGATTTGCTCTCACTCTTTCTCATGAGCTCGAGATAATTCTCATTGTTCGTATGCGTCACGATCGATGAGTTTAAAACATTCTAATGCACCAGAAGTACTCTCTCTCTCTCTCCATCTTTAACGAGCCATTAAAGAATCCAATAAACAAAACAAAGTAACTATCGAATCGATTTTCCCTCCACCTCTCGACAATTTTTGCAACATTTCGCTTCCACTCCCAGCCCATAATAATACTAATTAACGAATACAAAATTAACGATCAGAAAAAAAAAAATCATTCATTACCCAACAACGATTCACTTTCATCTTAACGTATTTAAAATTCCTTAAATTTTCAAAACTGGCCACTAATTAAATATCTCTCCGATCTCATTCTCGTGTAAAAATTTTTTCCACCGAACGCAATATCGTTCGGAGCACACATTCTGGCGCAACTTGATCTATAATTTACTTTGTTTCACGAAAAAAAATTGGTTGCGTGTACATTGCGTGTTACATACCGAGAAACTTTTCACGCGTGGACCGTATCCCGTTTTAGTGATCGGGACAGGAGACAAAATGGTACGAACAAAACAAAAAAAAAAAAATGTCTACGTAAAATGTAATGGCGATATATTATCGCGGGGACAGGTTTCTCTCTCTCCCTCACTCTCTCCCTTTGCTGTATTTCTATGAACGTTGGCGAACAGTTACGAAACGTCACAATGGCCTATTAAGAATTATTGGAGCAAGTAAAGGTATGCTGTTCGTCGCTCCATGCACTCGTTTTCTTCTTTATAGATATACAATTATATGTATTGGAAAATATTGCGGCACTAATACAAAGTCATTGCTACTGTGCCCGATATACATGAGGATTTTATCCAACAGCGTTATGATACTCTCATAGTATAGAGCAGAGGGTGAAAGCTTGGCGAACTGGCTCTGGTGAAGAAAAAAAATCGAACGGTGATCGCTCCTGGCGCTTGGTGGAGTTGCAACCCACACAAAACTCTACTAGCCATCTAGAAACTTTTGTATAATAATACTATGTACATATATATATATTTTTTTTTATTTTTTTATTTTTTCTCACTTAACAATCTATCGCTCTATCCGCCTTTCGACATAGATGTTAATGCATCGACTATCGTCTTAAATAACTTAAATCGTATACACGTATTGCCAAAGTGCAATTTGTTAACTCAATCCAGCATGTTTTACACTTGTGCACAGATCATGATTTGCACGATCAAAATGACATTGCGTCGATGTGCGTCTGTACTCTTTACATGTATTCCATGTATTTATTCGTAAACAATTTTGCTTTGCATCCAAGTGAAACTAATAAATTTGCTACATTTTCTACGATGGAAATCGTGATGGAGAATTTTACTCGAACTCCAGTCAGTTTCACCGCGTGTCCCAATTGATCATTTGGTAATCGTGTCTATCTCTCATTATGCCTGATTACAGTGTTTAATAGACTACCAAGTATGCTGCAATATTTATGCAATAGATTGGCATGTTGTTGTGTGCATATATATATATATATATATATATATATATATATATATATATATATATATATATAAACTACAAATGGATCGGGCTGGTGTGGGCATATGTTATTACACTATCACGAGAACACTACAAAGTTATGCTTGTGCCTATATCATCAACATTGTCGGGTCATTAAATCGCACGTAATAAATCATGATCTCAAGAGGATAGGCGGGATATCACACATATATATATATATCTACCTCTTCTCTCAATACTGCGATAGAGCTCATCGTGCTATTTATCGTCTATTTTATTATTATCGTTCAGCATTGTTCACTGTCAGCTCTCTGAACAAATGCCAGAGACAAAATGTCAGGAAAAAAAAAAAAAAAAATCTGAATATCTTGCTCTTAGTTGCTCTCCAATATCAATCTGTTTTTACAGATCGGCCATTTTTGTGACAGTTGAAAGAATTCTGCGAGAGGGTGACAAAATGATGATTTAAACTCCTAAAATACGATTATGCCAAAGTTTTCAACGAAAAAATCCTATACTTAGTCATAAAACTAAAACTACCCCTCCCCCCCAGTTTAGAGTCCCAGGATTACGAGATTTGCACTAAATCCATCGATAAGCTATTGGACAAAATTGAGCTTAAGTTTAATATGATAAATACAGGCAGGTCATGATCGATGCTAGCAATTAACCTCATCTATGTCTTCGTATTCTGATACTTTGATAGTTGTGTGATATTAAATAGTCTCGATCTCAGTTATTTTTAAATAGACCTAAATATTTGATTTTGTTCATCGTGTTGAAAAAATCTTTCAAGCCCATTATCGATCTGAGCTGGAATAAATGATAAAAGATCGTTGAACCGTTGGGGGTTCATTATATATATGCAGCGTTTACTTGAACTACAATCATCATCATAATCATCGTCGTCATTATCATCATCATCGTAACGTTCCTCAACGTCCGGACATGCAGCACGGTATCTCGTCTCGTTTATCGTGGACATACATAAATTTATATACAATATATATATATATATATATATATAAATTTATATACAATATATATATATATATATATATACATCTACGTAGCAATGACGTGTTGTTCGCTCAAACCGACGTATCAGTCGGTCCAACACATTATATACATTGCATAAATGACAAAAAATTGTACGCGTTATACAGATCGAGCAGTATATAAGAGGAAGGGAACAGGGAGCGTCGCGTTAGCGTTATTCAAAGATTACTGTAGCCGAGCGTGCTTGGTGCAGGTCAGGATCCGCCACGTCGTTGACTTTGTCGTTGTATTTCTACGTTAAGCGAGGCAAGATCAATGCACCCACACACACATACAGATTCAAGCATATCGAGCATATAGCGGGAAAAATCAACGAGTGAGAGAGAAAGAGAGGCAAGTTGACAGCTCGACCAGCGGAAATATACAGAGAAATAAACGAGAATCACACACACTCACGATACGCCAACGTAAAGGCTCTACGGTAGGCATTTGTATGACACCCGCACATTATTGCAAATAGTAGAGAGAGAGAGAGAGAGAGAGAGAGAGAGAGAGAGTACGATGCATGCCCGCTATATGCAGAGACAAATCCGAAAGGCCGAGCGAACATTGCTCCAAGATATCTTCCCTCGACTCTTCCTCTCCTGATCCATCGTACTCGCGTATTTACCGAGCACAGTCACGCTCGCATTTATTCTCGTCGAGCAAACTAATATATATATATATATATATACATATACATATATATGTATATATTATATATATATATATATATTATATTATATATATATATTATATTTTATATATATATATATATATATATATATATATATACATATACATATACATATATATGTATATACATATTAGTGGGTTATTGTGGCTTGGGCGTCTCGCGCCTCCGCTTAGATTAACCCAGAGTACCTCTCAGTACCTGTGAGGTTTCTGTGACTGGTCTCTGAGTAAGATGTCTGTGAGTATCGGTGAACATTTCCAGTAAATCTACTTTATTGTTATGGAGATGATTCGGCATATATAAATATATATATATATACACCATTGTGTATGCGGACGTAAAAAAATGAGCCCAGATTCTACGCCATGTTTGATTTGCCTGTAGAAAATTTATCCCAAACTTCACATGACATTTAAATTGAATAGATTATGTGACGTTTTTTTCGTCACTCTACCGCGATCATGACAATTTTTACTGTTATTTGTTATCAATCTTTTTATCCTTGTATTTGTGATATAAATGAAAAATACTTGTCAGACAAAGACAAAAAGACAAATATTTGTGATATAAATGACAAATAGAATTGGATGTATACAGATTATGGCAATTTTTATTGTTATTTAATTCGAATCCTTTTATATCTTTGTATTCGTGTTATAAATAACAAATACAACTTCTTGAAATTTGTTTACCCAAAAGAGACAATTTTTTATTAGTTTTTTTTTTATGTAAAAAATAATAAGTATTCGTGTTATAAATCACAAATACGAGTGCAGTGATTTAAATCAATTATGGTAGCCAGGCAATGTAGCCAAAGAAAATATATGAAATTGGACCAAAGATGACAAAAATTCATACATCTGTCCTTTTTTTTTTCACATAATAATTGTCCAGATGATATGCCAATGGAAAAGGAACAATTGATCGTTTCGATTGAGCTGTCATCATGGTTATTAAGGTATTACGAAATTTCGGATTCAACGAGAGAGCCCATTAAATTGCCCGCTTGGCGCCCTCCGTGTCAAGGTTGAACTGTCACGCTTTCGCTATAATATGACCCGTTAGTTATGCATCTAGCATCGTCACTTTTGTCCCAACTTGGACATATCGAACGCGCGAGAATGAACGGAAAAATGAATAAAGATCGGCAAGGGAGAGAGAGAGAGAGAGAGAGAGCGAGAGAGAGAGGGGAGGGGGGAGTGTGTCGCGTGTCGTATAAAATCGTATACGGCCATATGGTGTATTATATAGTTGGGGGAGGGGGGGGGGAGGGTTGACCGGCACGGATCATCCGGTTCCCGGTCGGATCTCGTCTATCTATATGGATTATTATCGAGTGTCATAGGAGACGTTATAACCGCATACAGTCTCCATCCGTTACTGTGAATATCATCGCCCCTTCGGAGCAATTTATTCAATCTGCCAGTATATATACAATAGATCAGATCGGTAAAAGTGTCATCTTCTAAAAAAAAAAAAAAAAAATCAACTCTACTACAGAAAAATGTTTTTTTTTAATAAAAAAAATTCTTTGTTCAGCCAACTTTCCATTTCTGGAACGAAAATCTATTCGATATTGGCCAATCGCTTTTTTTATTAATAGATATCCAAGATGAGTAATTCTCGTTCACAGAAAGTAATATCGGTCTCAATATTATTTATCGTCGAACGAATGATTCTGTATCGAACTCGTCACAGCCATCATACGCACACTTACGATTGCGTATATATATATATATATATATATATATATATATATATATATATATATATATATATATATGTATACAGAAACGTTAGTTCGTTGAGAGTTCGTTTGAAGCAGCGGCCGTTTGTCCCAGTGAGCGGACGTTCACCCGCACGGGGCCGAGGACATCCGAACCATGGCGAACCAGTGCGAAGATAGCCGAGAGGGCTCGTAGTTGTGTGCGTTCTATACGCAACGCGAACGGGCTGTTTTACACAGTGCACTGAGATATTATCTATATACATCAGAGTCCTCAAAAGCAGCGCGCGCGGCCCTCCAAAGCTACTGCTGTGCTCTGATATCGCCTCGGATGTATCGCTCTGATATTTTTACTGGGGTTATACTCCCGATAAAACCTGACCTCCCTTTTACCATTCGTTTTCGTCTCTCTCTCTCTCTCTCTCTCTCTCTCTCTCTCTCTCTCTCTCTCTGTCTGTCTGTCTGTCTGTCTGTCTCTCTCTCTCTCTTTCTTTGTGTGTGTGTGTCTCTCTCTCTCTGTGTCTCTAATCGCTCTCGTCCACCGGATACGCCGTAATACAAGTCAAACTCATCGAGTTAAGGGAACCCGGTGGTCTAGCGCCCGTGAATTTAAGGCATTTTTAGGTTTTTTTTTTAAGGTGAAAATAATTAACAACGATATTTAAAACTTTGTAGGTATATTATAATACTCAAGAAGCATACAAAAACATTTTTGTTACAATGGAATTTTTTTTTTTTTAATTATTTAAAAAATGGGAATGAAGATGAACCCCTGAAAAAAATTGACCTGGGCAGTGAGTGAGGTTTCGGCTCTTTCACTTATCTGAAAAACGAAAAAACAAAAAAATTATTAATCAATACGAGTGTAGTTATCGCAGGGACCAGAAGAAAAGAAAAAACAAAATAATTGACAAAATGGCGCCTTCTTGAAATTTGAATACCGAAAACAGTCGATTTTTTTTTTTGAGGAGTATCAAAAGGTGGCAATTTATGTGTAATGCGTAAATGGTTGTGAAAAAAAGCGGCCCGAATTGAATTAGTTATATGTATGTGAAAAAAAAAAAAAAATACTTCCCTTATCGATTTTGCTGGCCGATTATAAATTTTGCAGAGAATGAGGAAATGGTTTATGCCAGAGACGCGTAGACACGCGTTGCGTTCGGTGACAGCATTAATATTCTCTCTCGTTTGACGTAATTACAAAGTAGGGACGGTTAGCGAGGGGGGTGGGGGCAAGGCAAGAGTGAGTTATGGATGAGATTATAAAAATGTGCGCTGAGCGAGTGTTCCATGCAGGGTTGAACGACCGTTGGATGAGACTCGGCAGAAATCTCTCTCGATATGTTATTATATATTAAGTTCCAGCCCCTCTCCTCGTCATATCGTCACCGAGTCATCGATTATCTGTGCCGATGACGAGAACTGTATACATATATGCGTATATGGACGATATATATATATATATATATATATGTTTCATTAGAACGAAACTTTACTCATATTTTCCTTTGAAGCGACGAAAAATGTAGAATCTATTTTTTGAACTTTTCCAACTTAAGAGTTATTTGAATTCTACTCAATGTTTTTCGAAAAGATAAATTTAAGGGAAGAAAAAAAAATCTATATTATTTCTTGTTAAGAAAGGTGCAATAATATTTTCCCATTAAAGAGTTTCTGTTTTTTTTTTTTTACTTCTCAGGCAATATTTCAATGATTGATGTTTAATTAGATGTCGAAGAAAATATGGACATTGAATGGCAGCCGAGAATATAAAAAGATTTTCCCAGCAAGATAAGCCGAGTACGCGATCGAGAGAAAAACGAAAAACGATCTCGGTTCCATTTAGTTTTTATACGCTCAAAATTAGCACTCGACTAGCCATGCCGAGTCAATAAGATGCATTCATGAGGCTGTAAAAAAATAATTATAAAGGGCTCATTCAAAAGGATTTAGGGTGGACGATGAATCTACCTTGATAAGGAGTTGCTGCTTTTTTTTTTTACTGCTCAGACGATATTTCAATGATTGATGTTTAATTAGATTTCGAAGAAAATATGGACATTGAATCGCAACTAACAATATAAAAAGATTTTCCCAGCAAGATAAGCCGAGTACGATCGAGAGAAAAACGAAAAACGATCTCGGTTCCATTTAGTTTTTATACGCTCAAAATTAGCACTCGACTAGCCATGCCGAGTCAATAAGATGCATTCATGAGGCTGTAAAAAAATAATTATAAAGGGCTCATTCAAAAGGATTAAGGGTGGACGATGAATCTACCTTGATAAGGAGTTGCTGCTTTTTTTTTTACTGCTCAGACGATATTTCAATGATTGATGTTTAATTAGATTTCGAAAAAAATATGGACATTGAATCGCAACTAACAATATAAAAAGATTTTCCCAGCAAGATAAGCCAAGTACGCGATCGAGAGTAAAACGAAAAACGATCTCGGTTCCATTTAGTCTTTTTAGTACGCGTAAAATTACACGTATACCACTTGGTTCAGAGTTACAGACTCAAAGCAACGAATTACATTCTACGTAATATCGTCCATAACGTGCGTTCTCAGTGAATAACGTCTCGATCCTGGCAGTCATAAATCTTAAGCAATAAACTCGCGTGGATTTTGTTTGCCAACGTGCACAAATACACTTTCATAAATATTTTCTCTCAGATTTAACATACAGATGATGTCCGTAAGCGTGATTTTCAGCGCCATTTTACACGTGACTAATTATGGAAAGTCCACAGGTCTGGGCATTACGTAGATCGAAATCGCAACTTGTTGGGCCAAATCGATAGAGACGTTCACGTTTTTCCATGGGGCTCTATTATTCTCTCTGCTAACAACATTAACAGCGATACATTATACTGTCGCTGATAATCAGGGTAGATACGAGTTTGCTACAAAAACGTTTGTGGTTAAATAATAAAAAATATCGTAGCAAATGAGGGAATGGCCAACGGTGAGAAATAAGCGAATGAGAAAAATATTTTAATTGGGACTTAGTCTGTTATATGCACCGAAGTTGAGGATTAAACTTTGACTAGACGACACTCAAGTATATATCTGCGAACGAACTATCGTATAAATGTACACCAGGGTAGATAGGAGTTTGCTATATCTTGTATACAAGGTAGAAAAACGTTTGTGGTTAAATAATAAAAAATATCGTAGCAAATGGGGGAATGCCCAATGGTGAGAGATAAGCGAATGAGAAAAATATTCTAATTGGGACTTAGTCTGTTATATGTACCCAAGTTGAGGGACTGCACAACGGTGAGAGATAAGCGAATGAGAAAAATATTCTAATTGGGACTTAGTCTGTTATATGTATACCCAAGTTGAAGGAATGGCCAACGACGAGACATAAGCGAATGAAAAAAATATTCTAATTGGGACTTAGTCTGTTATATGTACCCAAGTTGAAGGAATAGCCAACGACGAGACATAAGCGAATGAAAAAAATATTCTAATTGGGACTTAGTCTGTTATATGTACCCAAGTTGAGGATTAAACTTTGACTAGACGACACTCAAGTATATATCTGCGAACGAACTATCGTATAAATGTACACCAGGGTAGATAGGAGTTTGCTATATCTTGTATACAAGGTAGAAAAACGTTTGTGGTTAAATAATAAAAAATATCGTAGCAAATGGGGGAATGCCCAATGGTGAGAGATAAGCGAATGAGAAAAATACTCTAATTGGGACTTAGTCTGTTATATGTACCCAAGTTGAGGGAATGCCCAACGGTGGGAGATAAGCGAATGAGAAAAATATTCTAATTGGGACTTAGTCTGTTATATGTACCCAAGTTGAGGGAATGCCCAACGGTGGGAGATAAGCGAATGAGAAAAATATTCTAATTGGGACTTAGTCTGTTATATGTACCCAAGTTGAAGGAATAGCCAACGACGAGACATAAGCGAATGAAAAAAATATTCTAATTGGGACTTAGTCTGTTATATGCACCGAAGTTGAGGATTAAACTTTGACTAGACGACACTCAAGTATATATCTGCGAACGAACTATCGTATAAATGTACACCAGGGTAGATAGGAGTTTGCTATATCTTGTATACAAGGTAGAAAAACGTTTGTGGTTAAATAATAAAAAATATCGTAGCAAATGGGGGAATGCCCAATGGTGAGAGATAAGCGAATGAGAAAAATATTCTAATTGGGACTTAGTCTGTTATATGTACCCAAGTTGAGGGACTGCACAACGGTGAGAGATAAGCGAATGAGAAAAATATTCTAATTGGGACTTAGTCTGTTATATGTATACCCAAGTTGAAGGAATGGCCAACGACGAGACATAAGCGAATGAAAAAAATATTCTAATTGGGACTTAGTCTGTTATATGTACCCAAGTTGAAGGAATAGCCAACGGCGAGACATAAGCGAATGAAAAAAATATTCTAATTGGGACTTAGTCTGTTATATGTACCCAAGTTGAGGATTAAACTTTGACTAGACGACACTCAAGTATATATCTGCGAACGAACTATCGTATAAATGTACACCAGGGTAGATAGGAGTTTGCTATATCTTGTATACAAGGTAGAAAAACGTTTGTGGTTAAATAATAAAAAATATCGTAGCAAATGGGGGAATGCCCAATGGTGAGAGATAAGCGAATGAGAAAAATACTCTAATTGGGACTTAGTCTGTTATATGTACCCAAGTTGAGGGAATGCCCAACGGTGGGAGATAAGCGAATGAGAAAAATATTCTAATTGGGACTTAGTCTGTTGTATGTACCCAAGTTGAGGGAATGCCCAACGGTGGGAGATAAGCGAATGAGAAAAATATTCTAATTGGGACTTAGTCTGTTATATGTACCCAAGTTGAAGGAATAGCCAACGACGAGACATAAGCGAATGAAAAAAATATTCTAATTGGGACTTAGTCTGTTATATGTACCCAAGTTGAGGATTAAACTTTGACTAGACGACACTCAAGTATATATCTGCGAACGAACTATCGTATAAATGTACACCAGGGTAGATAGGAGTTTGCTATATCTTGTATACAAGGTAGAAAAACGTTTGTGGTTAAATAATAAAAAATATCGTAGCAAATGGGGGAATGCCCAATGGTGAGAGATAAGCGAATGAGAAAAATACTCTAATTGGGACTTAGTCTGTTATATGTACCCAAGTTGAGGGAATGCCCAACGGTGGGAGATAAGCGAATGAGAAAAATATTCTAATTGGGACTTAGTCTGTTATATGTATACCCAAGTTGAAGGAATGGCCAACGACGAGACATAAGCGAATGAAAAAAATATTCTAATTGGGACTTAGTCTGTTATATGTACCCAAGTTGAAGGAATGGCCAACGACGAGACATAAGCGAATGAAAAAAATATTCTAATTGGGACTTAGTCTGTTATATGTACCCAAGTTGAGGATTAAACTTTGACTAGACGACACTCAAGTATATATCTGCGAACGAACTATCGTATAAATGTACACCAGGGTAGATAGGAGTTTGCTATATCTTGTATACAAGGTAGAAAAACGTTTGTGGTTAAATAATAAAAAATATCGTAGCAAATGGGGGAATGCCCAATGGTGAGAGATAAGCGAATGAGAAAAATATTCTAATTGGGACTTAGTCTGTTATATGTACCCAAGTTGAGGGACTGCACAACGGTGAGAGATAAGCGAATGAGAAAAATATTCTAATTGGGACTTAGTCTGTTATATGTACCCAAGTTGAGGGAATGCCCAACGGTGGGAGATAAGCGAATGAGAAAAATAGTCTAATTGGGACTTAGTCTGTTATATGTACCCAAGTTGAGGGAATGCCCAACGGTGGGAGATAAGCGAATGAGAAAAATATTCTAATTGGGACTTAGTCTGTTATATGTACCCAAGTTGAGGGAATGGCCAACGACGAGACATAAGCGAATGAGAAAAATATTTTAATTGGGACTTAGTCTGTTATATGCACCTAAGTTGAGGATTAAACTTTGACTAGACGACACTCAAGTATATATCAGCGAACGAACTATCGTATAAATGTATACGTTTGTCAATATCTTTGGATCGTCACATATAGGACACAAACGTATGGAAATATACGCAATAGTTCTTTCGCCAAATGGAGAGACAGTTACAAAACAGCTAGTACACCTACTCTTGGTCATTATTCATATTATATATATATATATTTATATATTATGTGTAGCTCGAGTATGTGGGTAATCAGGACTCGTCCTTGTTTCGAGATCGCGAGTAGGTTGAGCGCAAATATCGTCTGTTAAGTTGGCGGGAACGATGGCAGTGAGGAAAGTTTTTCTCGATGCCTGAAGTAAAAGCTAGCGAGAGACACGAGTGAATGATGATCGTCAGAAATTTCTTGACGTACGACCAGATATATATATATATATATATATATATATGGACAGAGAGAGAGCGATAGAGAGAGAGAGAAAGAGAGGGAGGGAGGGAGATCCATCGATACAAAAAACAGTATTTCAAAATGGAGGACTAAACAGCATGCTTGACAGACGTCAAAACGAGGTGAATGTACTCCCTCGAACCGCCGGATGTAAATACTATTTTATATATCTATATGTATATATATGGATGTTAAGTACGCTAACTCGGTACGGACCTAATTGCTCGCTCACCCGCTGAGCTCTCACACAATTCTTTCTGTCCTCCTTCACTCGCTCCGTATAAAATCGAGAAACACTGTGCAAAAAATATATACATACCCTCTCTCTTGTACGAGAGTGAGAATGAGTCTCGATTGCGTTGCCATTTGTTAAGTGTTATTCCAATCAGGATACATATATATATATATATTCAACTATTGCTCCTGCAGCTTGAAAGAAATAAAATCCTCGATTTCGCCATTCACGTTACTTGTGTCTCCTTTTTTTTTTTCCTCGCAAATTCGACCTGCTGAACTTATACATGCATCGGTTTTTTCATTCTAAATGCTAACGTAGTATCAGTTTAAATTCTTTCTTCTAGTCCCTTTTTTAAAATTGGCACGAATTATTGATTCTGTGATTCGAACATCGATTAGTCATCATTTTGTTAAGTAGCGACGGTCAAACGGGTAGAACGTTTTATAATTTGTTGTATAGAATAAAAGCTTGAGAGAGATGAATATAGCAAAATTATAGTTCGATGGAATACGAGGGCTGGAAAGAGAGAGAATGAAGGATATGGCAATCGTTAAACGCCGATTGAATGACACTCACGCTACCGCCGTTACGTGCTGACATACCCACGCACTTATTTGCCGGGGGATTCGACTTGAGCTCGAAGCAAAATTTTACACCGCACGCACTTAATAAATGGTACCTTTAATCCGCATAAATCCGCATAAATGGGACCTTTAATCATAGTGTCTGATATACTCTGTTATACTATATCGTGGGCATAAAAACTCTAGCACGAGAGCTCATGCTCTCTCTCTCTCTCTCTCTCTCTCTCTCTCTCTCTCTCTCTCTCTCTCTCTCTCACTCTCTCTCTCTCTCTGTCTCTGTCTCTGTCTCTGTTTCTGTTTCTGTTTCTGTCTCTGTCTCTGTCTCTGTCTCTGTCTCTGTCTCTGTCTCTGTTTCTGTCTCTGTCTCTGTCTCTGTCTCTCTCTCTCTCTCTCTCTCTCTCTCTCTCTCTCTCTCTCTCTCTCTCTCTTTATTCACTTCTAGACAATCCTCGTCTAATCGTAAACGTGTACACCTTTCGGTAAACGGCATCCTATTGCCCAACTCACGACAGCAATAGCAAAATACAGCAGGCCAGTTAAAGCAACGAAGCGAATCCGCAGATGTAGTGAATTGCCGAGTCGAGCACATTCCATGGGCGAGACGAGCGTTGAGCAACTCTCCAAGCACGAGCTGCTTGTACACGCGGGTCGGTAATAATCTCCCATATGTATGTATATATATATTTATATATATGTATATATATATATTTACATATAGCTGACAAATGTGAGCAAAATGTTATAAAAATTGTTTGCGAGATCAATGATCAAAGATCCAAAATCGATCGATACTTCGACATCGGCCTTAGAGTAAAATCCCTTTCGACTTTATTATTATTAACGCTCTATTGGAATTAACAAATTTGTTAACGTTTATTTCGTAAAATTGAAAAATGTTATATATTTGTAACAATTCTCATGAGCTTGTGCGAAAAATTATAAAATTTCATCGAGTTGTATACGAGTAATACAATTCACGAGAAATCACACAAAAAATGGCTACTCCATTGATGAAGAATATTTTATTACTTCATAATAATGTTAATTATGCAAATGAAATATTCAGATTTTTGCGTTAGTTGGAACTTTTTTTTTTTTTTTTTTTTTTTTTTATTGGCAAACGTGTGAACTTTGAGCCTTTAATGTGACAGAGACAAACGATCTCATGAGTGCCAAGACTTCTTAGCTCACAAAGATCGCGTACAGGGAGAAGAATAGAAGGAAAAAATGTAGCAGGAGTGAAACTAGGCTGAAAGTGCGAGAACTTCGATGCAAGAAATGTTCGCTTGGCCCGGTCGTAACTTTTCTCGTGTTTTATGTTATGTGTCCGCTGATGGTGTATATAACATAAAGTGTGCAGTATACGTAACACATTCGCCATAGCAAAACGAAATCCGGGATCCTGTTGGTTGCAGCCGCTCGTTTATAAAGCGAAGAGAGAGTGAGAGAGAGAGAGAGAGAGAGAGAGAGAGAGAGAGAGAGAGAGAGAGAGAGAGAGAGAGAGAGAGAGAGAGAGAGAGACAGACAGACAGACAGAGAGAGAGACAGAGAGAGAGAGACAGAGACAGAGGGAGAGAGAGAGAGAGCGAGAGAGAGAGAGAGAGAGAGAGAGAGAGAGAGAGGGCTGCGATTACGCCAATCTATACAGAGATATCGGTAAGCTGATAAAAAGCTTCGGCCAAATTCACAGCCTGTCTCGTTTACTTTTCCCCATTGGATACTCACCAATTAATAAATATTCATCGAGACTCACCAATCTAAAACTCTTTTGCTGATTTTTATAACACTATTGATTTATTTTTATAACAATAATTCTCGTTCTCGTGATTCCAGTTTCGAATTTATCGCTGGTTGCACTCGATCTTGAAACAGCTTTTACATATAATTAGCATCAATGCGATAAGGCTTATCTGAATTATTATCTATAGTTGGATAATTCGTCGTTCAAGCTCATATCTGTCGACGTGCTTAATTTGTGCTTGGTGTATTTGTGCAGGGAACAGAGATAGGAGTTGTTAGGTATGATAAACGTGCCGAACGTTCCCTCATTTATTCGCACAGTCTTGTAAAACTGGATTACGTATCATCATTTGAGCGTCATTTTCAAATTCATTCGCTTCCATGATCAACCAATTAATTATTATTGAAATTAAAAAATGTTAACTGGGAGAGAAGAAAAAAATTATTATTTAAGTCAATGATGTAGGTAATTTTTATATAATTGTTATAAAAATCGAGATCATTTTTCATACAAAATCTTAATGAAATCGTTACAAGAAATAACGATCATTTTTTGCCTGACTGTGAATGCCAAACACATTTTCAATAATATAATTTATAACAAGAGGCATAATTGAAGAAATGTTGAATGCTGGTTACGATTTCCAAATTACGATATTAGAATTCTGACAGAATCAAAATATTTATATAAACATAAATAAATTAAGAATTTCGATAATTATTCAAATCCTATTTGACCATTTGACCGTATATGTTGCATGCTTGATGAAATTTCTATCTAATAATATCACGCAGTATTGATAATCTTGTCGAGGAAAATTGCAGATTGAGATTGGCAAGCACATATTTACCGCATCATATAGATGCCTTCGGGCTTATAACTTAATTTTTTCTATCTCAGCCATTGCACTCTCGCGTATAGTTTCGTAATTCTCGCTGTCTGGGATTTTCTATCGTTGCGCGATGACGTGCTATCGCAAAACGACCAGTCGCGACATTTTAGCTTACAGCAGTGTGTGTGTGAGAGAGAGAGAGAGAGAGAGAGAGGGCAGCAAGAAAAATCGCGAGAGCGAACTTTCGACTGCTCGGGAAAAATTGCTGTAACGTGTCTGGTGCATTTCTCGATGTCGTCGTTGCAATTTTTCAACCAGCACGACTTCCTTCGTTGTAATTACGTGTGTTATAGAATTTCATTGGATATTACGAGCTATGAATCTCCTTTTTTGTATCATCCAATATATATATATATATAATTGCTGCTTACTGTGAAGCACCTCGTATAAATTAAATGTCAAGCTCGCTGAGAAATATTGGAAATAGAGAAATAACAAAATTGCCACCAAAATAACATTCTTACTATTATATTTTTTATTTATTTACTATAATTTGCTCTTACTTGGTCGATTTTTTTTTTTTTTTTTTAATTTCAGTGCGTTCTTTTTTGCCAATCGATTTAGTTGTACCTGGTAATTTTTTGGCAATTATTCTGGTGATTCTCGCATTGAAAATAAGTATATATATAATTGCTGTTTGCTGAGAAGCACCTCGTGTAAATTAAAAGTCAAGCTCGCTGAGAAATATTGGAAACAGAGAAATAATAAAATTGCCACCAAAATAACACTCTTACTATTATATTTTTTATTTATTTACTATAATTTGATATTAAACTAGTGAAAATTATTCAACAAAATATCAACGAATTATTAAACTTACATTTTACTCTGACAAATTCCAATGTTATTCAATAAATAAATAAAAATTATTGGATTTTTAAGCTTGCTCAATGGAACGAGCTCAAAAATCAATTGGTTTGACCCATAGGAATATTTTAGATCGCCACAAAACATAAATGTAAAATTGATCGCAACAGGTCGACGACATTCGGGTGACTCTGATATCGAAGATGACGTTTGCCAGCATAAGCTCAGGACTCTCTCTCTTGCGGGAAAGCGAGAGTCTGCAAAATATCGGGTCAACGAGCGGAAGGAATCCACACGCGCGTGCTTCACGATCTCGCCCACGATCAGCTGCAGCACCAGCAGAGAAAGAGAGAGAGAGAGAGAGAGAGAACAATTTTATTGCATTCCGTTTCAAGTCCCATGTGTGCGATAGACCGTCTAACTGAACCAGAGACAATGGTACGAATTCTACCATAAATGCCAACGGTACATATATATTCTTGGAAAGTAAGAGCCTGATACATAGCAAACTATGTACAGGAGCTCGGATTAGAAATTCAGTAGTATCGGAGAGCTATCTGGCTCGGTAAAACCGATCTCTTATATACATGTATATGTACCAATAATACAATTATATATATATATATATATATATATATATATATATAAATATATCTTGTTGCAATTCTCGCGTGGGTCTCTTTCCTGAATGTTTTGCAACATCTGTGGCCTGCCCACCACACCTGGTACGGAATGAATTTTTCACCGATCCTATACAACGTTGCATGTGGGAATGGCATATTGCACGATAATGCACATGATATTAGCAACGAGCTACGGAGAATTTCGTCTATCATGATAATACATACGACATAATTACCCTTCAATAGCGAGGAGGAAAAATTGGAAAATCCCAGAATATGTTAGCATCAGTGAGAGACGAGAAATCGAAGGAATTATTTATGTTACGATGTATTTGCCGATAACGAGACTGGCCAGTTCGTTCTATCGAGATCTATTAGTTAATAAAAACGATCCCGGAAGCATTTATTGAAAATATATAAAAATAATATTCGGAGTAGATTCAGTGATATGTGATAGTCGATATGAAAAATCAGAATAGAGATATAAGCACGTAACAATTTTATTTTGAATTTATATATATATATATATATATATATATATAGCTCTGATAATTCTTACAGAGTGCACATGATATTAGCAACAAGCTACGTAAAATTTCGTCTATCATGATAATACATACGACATAATTACCCTTCAATAGCGCGGAGGAAAAATTGGAAAATCCCAGAATATGCTGGCATCAGTGAGAGACGAGAAATCGAAGGAATTATTTATGTTACGATGTATTTGCCGATAACGAGACTGGCGAGTTCGTTCTATCGAGATCTATTAGTTAATAAAAACGATCCCGGAAGCATTTATTGAAAATATATAAAAATAATATTCGGAGTAGATTCAGTGATATGTGATAGACGATATGAAAAATCAGAATAGAGATATAAGCACGGAACAATTTTATTTTTAATTTTGAATATAAATTGAAGGAATTATTTTTGTCACGATGTATTTGCCGATAACGAGACTGGCGAGTTCGTTCTATCGAGATCTATTAGTTAATAAAATCGATCCCGGAAGCGTTTATTGAAAATATATAAAAATAATATTCGGAGTAGATTCAGTGATATGTGACAGACGATATGAAAAATCAGAATAGAGAGCACGGAACAATTTTGAATTTATATATATATAGCTCTGATAAATCTTACAAAGTGCATACCTTATTATACACACACACACACATAACGAACTGCAGTCGAGAGAGGCACTAAGCGAAAGAGCCGAGTGCAGTCTGTATTGGACAGAAGATTGAAATAGACGTTTCTAAATCGGTCGGTGAGAGTTCAACGGCCGATTTTAGACAAATATATACTTGGCCTACGAGTCGGGAGGAAATCTATTTGAATCTGAAATCACTGTGCAAGAAGCACTCTTGTACTGCCCGCAATGCTGCAGGTACTATACATATTTATGGAGGCTAAATATATTTTTTTATGAAATTCAAAAGGTAAAATTATGCTTGTCACTCGTACACTTATGAAATATTGACTTTTTTTGGTATTATTAAGAAAAAAATTTAAAATTTCACTTTTAGTGATTCGCAGATTTTTTAAAGTTTAAAATTTTTTAAAATTTTCAAATGGTTGTTTACTATATTGTTTCAATCACTTTTCCATCTCGTTACAGGTAAAACAAAATTAAAGTAATTGTTATATCATAAAATTTAATAACGAACAAGATATGCGTAACTTTGTCAGAGTAAGTTTGATGGCATACTGGCATACATCGATGAAATGTCGCAAATTTCATGTATATTAAACAATTTTTGCAGACTTTCGTCTTTTTGCTGACACTTGAAAATTTGCGTCAGCAAGTTCGTCACCTTTCTTCGTGTATATATGTATACACGAAATATACGTGTATGTACACGAAATATACATATATATATATATATAATGATTGTGACAACGTCATCGACGAAGGCCACTTGCAACCGTTTTCGTATAGTTTGTATTTTATATCATTCGGATTAAACCAGCGTACCTGACGATGTCTCGTAGCACTGTCGAACAAACCAAGATTTTGTTATGTTTTTTTTTTTTTTTTTTATCTGTTTTGAAAACCTCAATTGCAACCAATCAGGCACGAATCTTTCGCTGAACGTCAACAAATCTTTTACAAGAGCTCTTACTTGGTCGATTTTTTTTTTTTTTTTAATTTCAGTGCGTTCTGTCTCGCCAATCGATTTAGTTGTAGCTGGTAATTTTTTGGCAATTATTCTCGTGATTCTCGCATTGAAAATAAATATTTTCGTATCCTTGAATTGGCAACGTGAAATTTTTCTATTTTTCAAAAGTTATTGACGGTGGACTGGAAATTGACCGAGCAAGGAGCAACAGCATCAGGTTAGTCGACCAAAAGACACAGCGGTTGTCCGTAAATTCGCGAATTTTTCAGCCAAACCATATCGATACCCGCTGTTTCTTTCGCTGTGCAAAATAATTTACGGGTCATGTCAATGTTCTCCTCCCTACTCTCACGCAACAATACGAATTTTCATTGAATCAAGAAAAACGGATATATATATATATATATACTGGCTGTCTCATAATTTATTATGACAAAAGGAAGAAGTACGAAGAGAGCATGAAAACCGCAGGTCATAAACGTTAGCCCGCAACCCGGTGACCTTTTCTCACCCCCTATCGTAAATCATTTGCTCTTACCTGCCAAATGCTATTCGCTGATGATTTTTTTCCCCCTACTCTCGCAAAGTCTGACGATGCCACTGCACAATATGATAATTTGCACTTGATCAATAACATTTTTTTGCAATCTTGAAAAAATTATACAATTTAGTGTAATTAGTAAAAATAAAAAATTCCATATGACCTTTTTTTAAGGGTTAAGTCAGGAAGATATCAATCGAGTAAATGTGAGAAAATTAATAATTTCTATAGTTAATGATGAACGATATTTTACGATATGTGACGGGGTAACACGTGTTCCTTTCCAGCACACCCCCAAAATTGCATTGAAATCCAGTGAAAAAGTTAATTAAAAACATAACCCCATTTATTTCTCGATCTCGGGAACGATCTTTCTCATTTGTTTGCCGGTGCCACGGTGCACCGGTGAATAAATTGAGATGAAGGCAGCCCCCCCCCCCCGCAATATATTTTCCATGGTTAAGTTTCGTGATGACAAAAGTCAGACGTGTTCGAGTATCCAAGAATCAACAAAAATCCAACGAGGTCAAAGAAACGGATCTTGATGGGGACTGAAAGTGGAAGAAAACCGGCATAAAGTGAGAGAGAATCGACAAATTTACAACGGGATCAAGAAGAAGAAGAAGAGAAAGAAAAGAAACAAGAAAAAGGAGAGAAGAAAAGTGAAAAAGGATCGAGCTAAAGGAACGTGGACCAGTTTGTAAGTTGACTCCCGTCTGCATCAAGACCGTGTCGAGAGTGAAAGACGAAAAAAGGAATAGAAGAAGCGGCAGAAGATGGAAAGATTAAAAAAGAAAGAGAGAGAGAGAGAGAGAAAGTAAGTCCACCAAATACCCGTCGAGCCCGATTTCACCTTCTCTCTGTTACCTCAGCCGGTTTCTCGTCCACTCTCGCTATCGGTTACGTTGGGATAGGCCCACCCACTTTACCGCTAGTCCCAGACGCGCGTTAGCCTCAACGTTCCCCCACTCTCTAATCCTGGGCCTTCGTGTTTACAAGTGTAGACTAGCCTTCCTACGGCATATAAGCAGCTCCTATCCGTTTGTTTAGCTCCGTTTATGAGTCTTCACCTTCGCGTTGACCTGTGACACGTGACGTATCTTCCTCCACTCTCATACACACAATTAACTAACATTATTTTTCATATTTTTCCATCTCATTTTGCATATCTCATAATTTTTTTGCCAAAATCATCGGTGCTCAATTTGATCCTCATGAATTCTCCGCCATGTGACGGACGTCAATTGGTGAAATTTTGCCCATAAAAATGATAAGCAAATCGGTACCATAATTTCCCTTTATATGCAAACCGAATAAAAATTAGAAAAGTGCCAACTTTTATTCTCTGTATACCTTTTAGCGTTTGGGTCCTCTTGTGATCTCTGTGACAATTGCTCAGAGACGTGTCGAATGTTGAGAAAAAGTGACGTTGAATTAAAAAATCGCTATTATTCACCGTCGTAAATTATTGATAATGATCTTTTTGTTATTGGTCAATTTTTTTTGCTCGATCTCCGAAATTGGAACACTGCTGATGGAAATTTAGCGACGATCTTCGTATTCAAATGGAGATTACTCAGATTACTCAGAGATTACTATTCAGAGATACTACTCAGAGATTACTATTCAGAGATTACTCAGATTTTTCGATAAAAATGGTCTTTTATAGTCAAATGACAAAATTTAGCTTTTGCTGTCTCGTCAATTTACCGGTGAGTACGAAAGCTCAAGGCTCGATACTTGTCGATTGATTATACAAGACAAAATGACATTTTGATACAAGGATGAACGCTTATAGAAAGCTTTTACCGTACAAGATGCCAGAATTCCTTTACAGTTTACATTTTTATCGAATTATATGACCGAACATTTTGAGGTAAAAATTTTGACAAGGGCGACAGAGTAGATCGCGAATGCGAGACTTTGTTGGTAGACATTTATACAGCATTAAAACAAAAGACGTAGTCCGTGGGTCGTATAATATAATGGCCAACGGAACAACTATAGAACATGAGCTTCGGTGGAGACCGGAATCCTTGATCCTAATGACGGGTCAACCGTGCCAATTGGCGGACGCAACGACACCCAACTCCGTAGTTGTTGGTTGACGTCTTCGTCTCGTTCTTTGTTGCTGATTTAATCGTCAAATTCATTCACTATTATGCGCTTTATACTCTTGATTTTATACGAACGAGCTGCAATTGCAATAAAATTCTGGATAATAATAAAAAATAAGCAACCAACAATCTCGATCTTTTAGAAATTCTATAAAACGTTATTGGTCGACTTCTTCGTTCTTTGTTGCTGATTTAGTCGTTAAATTTATTCACCATTTGATGCGTGTACTCTCGATTCGATACGAACGAGCTGCAATCGCAATAAAATTTTAGATAATAATAAAAAATTAGCAACCAACAATCTCGATCTTTTAGAAATTCTATAAAACGTTATTAGTCGACTTCTTCGTTCTTTGTTGCTGATTTAATCGTCAAATTTATTCACTATTTCATGCGTGTACTCTCGATACGATACGAACGAGCTGCAATCGCAATAAAATTCTAGATAATAATAAAAAATTAGTCCCAACAATTTTGATATTGCAGAATTTGTAAGAAGCTTCGTCAGGTGGCTGAATTTTCCTAAAAAAAAA
>OY769908.1:3583893-3591393 GCA_963669185.1 Dyspetes luteomarginatus | reverse complement strand
GGTGATGGAGCTGCTGCTGTTGCTCTCATCATGTCGAAATCATCGTGTTTCGCCTCTCCCACCCCCACTCCCACCCCTCTCGCTCACCCTCCTCCTCCTCATCATCCTCCCCCTCCTCACGCTCTCGTCATGACTCTTTCCACCACCTCTTCTCCTCCCCACTTTGCGGAGGACCTCTTCTCGGGTATTTTCTAATTGCGTGGCGCTGACGCTTACGCCGACTACTGGCTAACCTGAAAACCGAGGCGCGGGCAATGGCCTGGCCTCCTCCCGGTCTCCGATGACCTCGATTGGAACTATCTCTCTCTCTCTCTCTCTCTCTCTCTCTCTCTCTCTCTCCCCCCCCCCTCTCTCTCTCTCTCTCTCTCTCTCTCTCTCTCTCTCTCTCTCTCTCTCTCTCTCTCTCTCACTCACTCTCTCTCTCTCTCTCTAGCCTTCTCTCGTGGCTTTGGTCTAGCTCGCTTCCACTCACGTTCCCTCTCACCACACATATCCCCCGTCTAACCCCCTCCCCATGCCCCTCACCGCACTTCCTCTCATTCTCGATGGTCCCCTTCGCATGACGCGATTCGCGGAGAAGCATTGACTCTCGCGCAGCTCCCTCTCCGTTCAATCGTCAACCTGGTCGACGCACTCTCCCGTTTTTTCCACATGCTCCACATGCGATCTCGTTCGTCAGAGCCTCAATTCGTGGGGTTGTTTCAGCGTCAATGATCCCCTCTCTCCTCTTCCCCCTCCCCCTCCACCCCTTTCTCCACCACGAAATTGTGAGAGTAAAACTCTTATTGCTTTTTTTTGTCACCAAGATCGAAGCTCAAAGTCCGATAAGAACTACACTATATATATCTATTGCTATATATATATATATATATTGCTGTGAACTATATATATATAATACTATATACATCACTTTAGCACGATCGCATTTTTTTCGTACTCTTTTCTCTCCCAATCGATCAAGGTGAACAACCTCGAACGGTGTCAGTCGCTCTTATCGCACAATTTTGGGATTCTTATCAGGCTTGTATCGAGCAAAGCTGTTGAGCTAGCGATTATTAATTTTAGTCGTGTTCTCTCAACGGTAAAATTTTACTAAAAACAAATGAATCTTGATGGCAGTTTGTATGATAAATTCTCGGCTGGCGAGATATTATATGTAAGTATCAGGTGGGTCATTATTTTGCTTGTACTTTTTGTTCTTGTTGAAATGCAAGCTGATCAGAAATTTCTCTCTCTCTCTCTGTCTTGTTTCTTGAGCGTTTATTCCTATTTAATTTTGTCGATTGCTAGAATCATAATCATAATTGTGGAGGCGCCAATAACATTTTCTTCTTTCTATCAAGCCTCCTCGATGGCTCACTTTCTTTACAAATCACTTTCTTTTATTGGACAATCACGCCGCCAAGTCACGGTTTACCGAGAAGAAAGTGAGAGTGGTCTCGGTCTCATGAAACGCTCTCGTGCCGCATACACAGTCGAGGTGGAGGAGGCGAACACCGAGGTGGAGGAAGGCGGTTAGTCGAGATGCCGGTGAAAGGGAAAGAAACGACGAGAGAGAGAGAGAGAGAGAGAGAGAGAAATGATCTTGTATGATATATCTATAGACATCCATACCCAAATTCATCTCAAAGCCCGCACAGCATCAAGAGGACCGCATGATCAATTTCTCAATTTTTCAGTTCTCAATTTTTTTCGTTCACCATCTCCGCACACGTGCATCCCTTCTTTTTTCCATACTTTTCTTTATCCTCGCCACGATTTTTTCCTCCCAACTTTCGGTCCCAACTTTCGCTCTCAGGGTCGATCTTGCTATTAAAAAAAAAAAAAAAAAGAACAAAGAATTATCGAGTGTATAAAATGTTCTTTTGAGAAACTCTCTCCGCCATAAATCCTTACACACTCCATACGATAAATTTCCCAATAAATTTAGTTCGTCGATGACACGCAATTTGAAAATCTTTATGGGCATTGGGCAACCCATAGTAATAGCTCAAAAAAAAAATGAAAAGCATAGAGCAGAGAGAGAGAGAGACAGAGATGGTTTTGTGCTCTTTGTGAAAATCCATTATAATAGCAACTAACCGAACCGTATCGAGCGCGATTTTCCAATGAAATGAAAACAAAAACGCTCGGGCTGTACCCACAGTGATTTCATCTCTGTTTGTTCGATATTGCGGATCAAAGAGCTTTTTTTTTGCTTTGGAATTTCGCGAGTGTCCCTTTTTTCCAAGCCGGGGATATCGAGGTTACGGGTCAAAGTGGAGGTAACGATCGAGTAACGTATATATATATATATAATAGTTGTAGAAGTGAAAGAGAGAGAGAAGTATCTGATGGAGAATCAGAGACACGAGATTTTTCGATGGAGGCTATTTCGCGAGAATTCAAAACGATTATTCGTATATAGCACCCTCCATCACCCTCCCCCCATACCTCCTTTCTCTGTATGGAAAGTAGCGTTATATATATAATGAGCGAATGGTGTAGAGAGAGACGGAGACGAGAGGTTGAAATAGAGGGGGTGCGGTAATCCGCTTGCTGACAGGTCAACGACCTCTGACCCAGCGAACAATGAGAAGAGAGTATCGTTGATCCCCCACTCTGCAAAGTGGGTACTGAGATATAGGTACTATTTCCACCAACCTGTCGCCTTCTAGCTCGGATATTATATCTGTATCGTCCACTTCTCTCTCTATCTCTCTGATTCCCTATCCCCGAATTCTGTGCCACCCCCAACACCACCTAGATATATAGGCCATCATTTAGTTCCACCCCTACGACCCCTACAATATAACAACGCAGTCCAGCTCTCTATAGCTCGTTTTGGCGTTCCACTCTCCCCGGTAATTCTGTCCTCGGGCTGTATCGGATGCCCTCATCCCCAATTATATTCTCAGAGCACCGGGAAATTCAGCAGGTCGACCATTTTGCGATGCTTTTGTATGCGCTCTCTATCGAGCCCTTTTCAACTCTATTAATAATAAGGAGGACCAGATTCTAACCAATGAGAATTTTTCTCTTTTATCATACTTTATCATACTTTTATATCGTGAGCTAAAATTTAGCAAAAGGAGGACTCTTCATAATCAGGATCATCAGCCAGGCCCAAATTAAACGAGGGGTAGAAATATTTGTCATTAATGGAATTAATGTTCCAGAGCGAATATTCACGAGGGATAATTTTGTGTGTGGAGGATTCTCGTACGAATGTTCGATGCTAGCATGAGCGAGTGAATCCGTATAGCTCGGATTATGAGAAGGATTCAGAGGAACTAGGATTTTTTTTTATCACACTTCAGAATGTTCGATACTTAACGAATTTAAAAGATATATCGTGAGCTAAACTCAGCGAAAGGAGGGCTCGTCATAATCAGGATCATCAGCCAGGCCCAAATTAAACGAGGGGTAGAAATATTTGTCATTAATGGAATTGGTTCTCGCACGAATGTTCGATGGTAATATGTGTGAGCCAATGTAGCGTGGATTGTGAGAAGGGTCGAGGGTGCATGGGCTACGAAATGGCTGAGTCCTGCGACCCCTATATCACTTGCTTGCTCATGGGAGAAGGCTAGTTGGCCTAGTTAGAGGAGCAAATGCATGGCACCCTTGTCGGTCAACGAACTCATGACCTCGGTGCTCGCATTGGCCCAGCCGCGAACGACCTCATCTCCCACTCCATCCCCCTCTCTCTCTCTCTCTCTCTCTCTCTCTCTTCACCACCACCACCCCCTGTTCGTCGCATCGTTTCGTACTCGCTATCTGGCTATCTCTGCTCTCCCGTCGAGTTTCCCGTGACCACTTTCCGCGCGCATTCTCCTCGCCCTGATTAGAAACAGCCTCTGTACAACGTACGACGCGCCTATATATATATATGTATATAAAACATGTCGAGGTGGTCTTTTGTCAGTGCGCCCATCGCCCTCCTATCGTATTTATTTCATCACCAAAACTTTCTCACATGATTTCTCACACGGCACGGTTCAACAGGGGTGGGGGGTGACTATAAATGAACAAAGAATATGCTCCTGGATTCGAATGGAATTTGGATGAATTGAAACGTTTGAGCAGAATTCTAAAAAATTTCGATATGAAACTAATCTTAACCCAATAAGTATCCATGTCTTCATTATATTTCTATTTTTTTTTCCGTGCATTATTGTCTATAATTAACTAAATTATCCGTCACGAGATCTCGAAAGGGCATCGAGGCCCTTTCGTAGAAACGATTTTCGTATTGAGTTTTAGAGCAATTGAGATTCCTGGTATGTAATTTCGCCAGTCACGTATCACCATTCTAGGATGACACGTCAGGCACCAAAAAATTATTTTAAAAGAAATTACAGTTTTTTCAAAGCCTGAAAAAAAAAAAAAATGACTTTCAAAATAAAAATTCCAAGTTGCGTGACACTCTCTGGTTATATATTTTAGAATTTTCTGACGTTTCGTTTTTTGTCTCGTTTCTTTTTTTTTTTTTTTTTCTGTTGGTAAAAAGAGAAAGTATTCATATCCATAGTGCGCGCTATAAATTCACAAAACTTGCTAGCTTTGCCATTAACGTTGTAATTTTTTTTTTTCATCCAACAAACGCGTTCCACTGACTTTAAAATTGCTTGGACATTTTTTTTCGCCCAACGAAAAAAAAAGGGTATAAAGCAACGAGGCAAAAACAGTGAAACGTTTTACCGTTTTTTTTTTCTCATCCTCTGGACAACCGTAAAGCTCGGCTTAACCCTATATCCTTCGGTAATATTTATATTGCATTCGGGGAGGAAAAAAAAGTGTACCATCGTGGTGAATGTGAGCGCGCAAAGAATGAAAGGAGAAAAAAAAAACTGTACTCGTCTCGTCTTAATCCTTTGGGTGTTTATGGCTTTACGATAGGGTTGAGGATATATTGAAAAATGTGGCGAAGACCATCTCGTTTGGAAGGAACGGTGAAAAAAAAAATTGACTCGACAGAAATTTTTTAAACCCGTTAGGGGACTCATGGGGTTAACTTCTCGACTTGGCTCGTACCCTTTTTTCTTTATTAGACGCGCCGCACGAAAGACAGACCTGGCCCAAGTGCACCCTTTTGCCTTTTTAAGTACAGTTATGGGTCTTCCATGCTGTTGTATAGTGAAAAAAAATAAAAAAAAACTAGTGACAAGCCCTTTAGCATGCCGAAAAAATTGTCAAGTTGAGGCCCAAAGACGAGAAGAAGCAAAATTTTTATTTTTTACCGTTAAACATCGCCAAGAAAAAACGCGACACAGCCGTAAATAATGAAAATACGTATATAAGAGAGTGTAGGAATGATGTTTAGCCAGAAAATAACAGCCCTGGGGGACGTAACTCTTTCGATTTTTTTTTCCACCCCTCCCTTAAAATTCCATGGCACAATAAAACATCTTTGGCGACACTTCCAGCCAGGCGTATATTTTTTCTTTTCCAAAAAAATGGAAAAACCACGTCAGTCAGTCGATCTTTCTTCAATCTCTGCTACATACGAAATAATTCGAGAATTTTTTTCTTGTTTACGGTTAATTGATAATTGAGTAACGAGATGAATCGGAGAGCAAATTAAAAATTAAACGGGACATGATAACTAGGTTGTCGGGGCTACTAGAGGAAAAAATGTTTAGCCAGAAAATAACAGCCCTGGGGGATGTAACTCTTTCGATTTTTTTTTCCACCCCTCCCTTAAAATTCCATGGCACAATAATACATCTTTGGCGACACTTCCAGCCAGGCGTATATTTTTTCTTTTCCAAAAAAATGGAAAAACCCCATCAGTCAGTCGATCTTTCTTCAATCTCTGCTACATACGAAATAATTCGAGAATTTTTTTCTTGTTTACGGTTAATTGATAATTGAGTAACGAGATGAATCGGAGAGCAAATTAAAAATTAAACGGGACATGATAACTAGGTTGTCGGGGCTACTAGAGGAAAAAATGTTTAGCCAGAAAATAACAGCCCTGGGGGATGTAACTCTTTCGATTTTTTTTTCCACCCCTCCCTTAAAATTCCATGGCACAATAAAACATCTTTGGCGACACTTCCAGCCAGGCGTATATTTTTTCTTTTCCAAAAAAATGGAAAAACCCCATCAGTCAGTCGATCTTTCTTCAATCTCTGCTACATACGAAATAATTCGAGAATTTTTTTCTTGTTTACGGTTAATTGATAATTGAGTAACGAGATGAATCGGAGAGCAAATTAAAAATTAAACGGGACATGATAACTAGGTTGTCGGGGCTACTAGAGGACAATGAACGTTTTCATCCCTCTCGTTCCTCGCAGTTACCCGTCAAACTATAGTTCCCGGGGTGTGTAGCAACACCTCGGCGAAACGGGGGAGGAATATTACGAGGTCACCTGGTATCTGGAGCGACCTCGTATTTTAAGGTGGAGGGGGAAGCCGTTACTCTGCTGTTCGTTCGTTCTGTCGGGGTTTTGCTTGCGTCATAGCTTAAAATCAAAGGGGAGGGTTTGTTCTCGCTCATCGTAGGGGATCATCAGACTTAGCTGCGATCTCCTGCGAGAAATTAAACCAGCATCCATGATCACATGAGACTTCATCCCTTAAAATTATTCTCGTAAATTATAATCCTCGATCTCTATTATACCAACCCTTATTTAATTGACGATTCACAATTCCAAGTAAATTAAGCATCAGCTCAAGCTCTTCTCATAATTTTACGAATGGCCGCGCGCGATATGCGAGATGAAAAAATTTATCATTCATTAATTTCACACCCCGCGAGAACGGCGCATTTTATTTCCTCGTCAAACCCAAACCGCGTGTCAAAGTTAGTCGTCGGAATTTCAACGCTCTTGTGCCTTTCCCAG
This sequence comes from Dyspetes luteomarginatus, assembly GCA_963669185.1. Classification (NCBI taxonomy): domain Eukaryota; kingdom Metazoa; phylum Arthropoda; class Insecta; order Hymenoptera; family Ichneumonidae; genus Dyspetes; species Dyspetes luteomarginatus. Next base: position 3,584,560 of record OY769908.1, on the reverse strand, counting down.
ATCAGAACACGAAGAAGATTATGACGAAAACTTTTATTTTCATCGTATGAAAAAAAATTCTTTGCACTTTTCATACGATCCGATCTCAATAAAACAAATCGGTTTACCGTTCACGTTTCTATTTTTTTCCATTAACGAAATTGTGGATGAAGAGTAATCGTGTAAACGTTTGACGACATTAATACCTGCAAAGTGCAGTGAAAAAAAACTCGGATATATATATATATATACATCCTATAAAGGCGTTAAATCCGATTACGAGAGAGACACCGCGTTGTTGGCATTCTAACGCGAAATTGGATGCACTTTCACATCTCCCCCCCCCCCCCTCCCCACCCCTCACCCCAGCTTACGAGCAATCGTCAATCTTTTCGCGAGAGCTCTGGAATTATTTGACTTTCTATACAGTTACAGATATTATAATAGTGTGAATTGCTATACGTGTTTGCGATTTCAATTATACGATCGCGTGTCGTTGCCATTTTTTTTTTTCTCGTCAATTTGTATGCACACATGTGCATATATATATATAACGAAGTGAAACATTCGGTACGAACCGTAACGTGCATTCACATCCGTTCGACCTGTATACATATATATATATATATATTTACTTACTGCATAATTAATGCACTGATCGTGAGTGAATTGCATATAATGATGAGGG
>OY769908.1:3571974-3583693 GCA_963669185.1 Dyspetes luteomarginatus | reverse complement strand
AAGTATATGTAAGAGGTGATAAGATTTTTTTGCGCTCGTTTTCCGTTCAAAGCAAATTCGAAATTGGATCAATCGAAGATTCATTTGAAATATATATATATTTTTTACTATTTCATTGAACTATATAATTTTCGTTTGGCTAAAATAAGCCGTAATGGATCGATTAAATTATATTTTCTTCATCTGTGACGATTTCTCCTCTTATTCCGATAAGTCTGACGCTATATATAACTTGATATTTGATCTTTTATTTTTCATAACGTTGTGGCTCAGTTTTCTTTTTTGTTCTCGTTTTCTCGAGCTTTTTCCACCACTGTATATATATATATATAAAGGCGCAAGCTTGGAGGTAGCCGCACATTTAGCAGGTTTGACGTCAGAACCGAATCGCTCCACCCCTCATGGCAGAGAGTTCAAGCCCCGAACGCGGCTTAACCCACACTCGCGCGAGGGCAATGATTCCGAGCTCCACGACCCTTAACTCGGTCAACCTCGACACAGATCCACCATTCCATTCCTCTTTATGATTCGCTTCCCCTCTATTTCTCCCTTTCTCCCTCGCCCCTAAATTTCCATTCTTTTACGTGTTAGTTTTCCTGTCAAAAATACTTCCATTCTGCCGCTGGAATGAAAATTTATTTTTCAAATCAAAAGGAACAATTTTTCCATTTCATTCTCTAACATTTATTCATCGCTGATAATGAAAAAAAAAAGGAAATATAATAATAAGGCGTATAAGTATTATTTTTTCTGTGTATATTAGGGACATAAATTTGAGATATGAATTCGTCTTGAAATGGAAAATAAAAGACAAATTCAATGTGAATCTATTTGTATTTTAATAAATTAATTTTTCAGACTCTGCTTGCATTGTATGAAATAGCAAATGTATTAATGGGGATACAAGGCCTGTTGCAGCCTCGCATATGTTACGTTCGCATAAATATGTCACAAACAGACGCGTTAATGCAACATTCTGTTGTCCAATGTACGATGTAATCCCATGCCATTGCACAACCCTTTCTATGACTATTCTCTCTCTCTCTCTCTCTCTCTCTCTCTCTCCCTCTCTCTTTCGCTCTCACTGGTGCATTCGCTGCAGCAGCTAACCTAGCACAGACCAACTGTTCAACCTGGATTACACTTGGCTCGAAACTTTCACAAAACTTTCTAGCGAGTCTCGTTTTCTACGAGCATCTCGTACGATCCACGGATAGCTTCGAGTCAACGCACGCTCTGATCCCTCTCGCTCTCTCTCTCCCACTCAAAGCCAAAGATTCAAGATGAATGAACCATCTCGTTGCTTATCTCTTTTACGTTTTTCCTTCATTTCGTTCGACCATTGATTGATTCGCTTTTCTTCAGTATGACGCGCTAAAAGGAGGGGGAAAAAAAATTCTCACTTCAGCCAATGATCTTATCGGGACATGAGAACCCAGCCAGTGTGTCTTCATTTCGTGTAATGCTTACACACACACACACATATACACACATTGGTTTCTTGTGGGAAGAGTTGAAAACTTATGTAAAAATTATCACGTGCTTTATGTGTCAGGAGATTTTACTCTCGTGATGAAATATATAGAGAGAGATAGAGAGAGAGAGAGAGAGAGAGAGAGAGAGAGAGAGAGAGAGAGAGAGAGCGAGTTTTCTTAATCATGTAAGGTGTGACATCAACACTATTTTCCTTCGGACGACATTCATACTGAGAAGATTAATTTTCTTCAATAAAGTCGTATGAAATATATTTTATCTTAATAATTCTATTTTGTCAAACTTTTCATCATGAATTCCGACACAAAGCTGACGAAACATTCGGTAAGGAAATATTCGTCGAGCTCGCAGTTTGATGAAAATGAAACACACGAAGATTCTATCGCTCTTTTGCCTTGCAATTTATATTTCCCCCCTCCCTTGATCATAGAATGACTTTTTCTTCTTATTATGTATACGGAACGAGTAAGAGATGAAAGTTTTTTCCTAGCATCATCACAAAGTTCACTTAATTTCGTTAAAAACAGGAAAAAAAAAAAAAAAACTCGAGGAAAAGTTTAGTCACCGTAACGTATGCATATGAATATGAAATAAATGTAACTTTTTTTTCACTGGTTGATGAAAGCTGTGCGTGAGTGTGTAAGCGTTTTGTACCCATCGAGCAGCAGGTGGAATTTTTTTTCCCGCAAGAGCACGGAAGTGATGAATAAAACTCTTTGAATACCGTAATGCAGTATGACGCCATACAGACTACGAGTAGACTTAACGACGGGAGAAAACAAGATTTAAACACCTTCACCAATTAATGCCAATTAATGCACAAGTTAGAAATTCCTTCCCAAGATCTCCCCCATTAAGTTTAAATTTGTAAGAATAAAAGTACAAAGCAGTACTTGAGTCATGGAGAGTTTCATCCCTCACATAAATCAAACTAAATCGATATAATAATGAAATAATTTATTATGAGAATACATAAAATTTTCACTTTCATGCATAGAATGGCATCGATAACTGTATACATATATGTGATGTTTTAATTAAGTTTAAATTTGTAAGAATAAAAGTACAAAGCAGTACTTGAGTCATGGAGAGTTTCATCCCTCACATAACTCAAACTAAATCGATATAATAATGAAATAATTTAGCATGAGAGTACATAAAATTTTCACTTTCATGCATAGAATGGCATCGATAACTGTATACATATATGTGATGTTTTAATTAAGTTTAAATTTGTAAGAATAAAAGTACAAAGCAGTACTTGAGTCATGGAGAGTTTCATCCCTCACATAACTCAAATTAAATCGATATAATAATGAAATCATTTAGTATGAGAATACATAAAATTTTCACTTTTATGCATAGAATGGCATCGATAACTGTATACACATATGTGATGTTTTAATTAAGTTTAAATTTGTAAGAATAAAAGTACAAAGCAGTACTTGAGTCATGGAGAGTTTCATCCCTCACATAACTCAAATTAAATCGATATAATAATGAAATAATTTAGCATGAGAGTACATAAAATTTTCACTTTCATGCATAGAATGGCATCGATAACTGTATACATATATGTGATGTTTTAATTAAGTTTAAATTTGTAAGAATAAAAGTACAAAGCAGTACTTGAGTCATGGAGAGTTTCATCCCTCACATAACTCAAATTAAATCGATATAATAATGAAATAATTTAGCATGAGAGTACATAAAATTTTCACTTTCATGCATAGAATGGCATCGATAACTGTATACAAATATGTGATGTTTTAATTAAGTTTAAATTTGTAAGAATAAAAGTACAAAGCAGTACTTGAGTCATGGAGAGTTTCATCCCTCACATAACTCAAATTAAATCGATATAATAATGAAATAATTTAGCATGAGAGTACATAAAATTTTCACTTTCATGCATAGAATGGCATCGATAACTGTATACAAATATGTGATGTTTTAATTAAGTTTAAATTTGTAAGAATAAAAGTACAAAGCAGTACTTGAGTCATGGAGAGTTTCATCCCTCACATAACTCAAATTAAATCGATATAATAATGAAATCATTTAGTATGAGAATACATAAAATTTTCACTTTTATGCATAGAATGGCATCGATAACTGTATACACATATGTGATGTTTTAATTAAGTTTAAATTTGTAAGAATAAAAGTACAAAGCAGTACTTGAGTCATGGAGAGTTTCATCCCTCACATAACTCAAATTAAATCGATATAATAATGAAATCATTTAGTATGAGAATACATAAAATTTTCACTTTTATGCATAGAATGGCATCGATAACTGTATACACATATGTGATGTTTTAATTAAGTTTAAATTTGTAAGAATAAAAGTACAAAGCAGTACTTGAGTCATGGAGAGTTTCATCCCTCACATAACTCAAATTAAATCGATATAATAATGAAATCATTTAGTATGAGAATACATAAAATTTTCACTTTTATGCATAGAATGGCATCGATAACTGTATACATATATGTGATGTTTTAATTAAGTTTAAATTTGTAAGAATAAAAGTACAAAGCAGTACTTGAGTCATGGAGAGTTTCATCCCTCACATAACTCAAACTAAATCGATATAATAATGAAATAATTTAGCATGAGAGTACATAAAATTTTCACTTTTATGCATAGAATGGCATCGATAACTGTATACATATATGTGATGTTTGGGGTCCATCATCTCTCCGATCACACATAACTCTATACAGAGTACAGCTGTATATGCACGCACGTGTGTGCAATTACGTCTGCCTACTTGAACGGAACATACCAAAGAGTCGAACGTACAAGAGTGCCCATACACATACAGTAGCTGATTACTAACATACAGGCAACGTGAAAATGGACGAGAGAGAGAGAGACAGAGAGAGAGAAACTCGCGGTAAGTAATGAACTCGCTCTCGTCCATTCGCTAGTGAACGCGGGCGCGCATGCGTCAGTGTTCTCAAGGCCTTCGCGCATTAACTCTTTGAGTTTGCCTCGAGTTCTCGCGAGCGCAAACGCCGCGACGCCGATGTCCCACTTTCCTTGACGCTCGGTCAACGACCCACGGACGTCGTTCGCTCCCGGTAGGTGACTTTCCAAGGTGCACTCACACTTGCCACCTTTTTTATCACACACACGCGCACACACCAACTTCTGGAATAAGCAACTCCACTTTTGTACAAGTTAAGTGTGTGCGTGTGCGAGCGCGTGCGCGCTTTTCCCCTTCCATTTGTCGCGAGCGCTCGATATCACCCCACCCAACTCAATTCGCCGCTCGTATTATTCCCTCCAACTCAATGTTCCAAGGCGCATCGCAATGTGTTAATCCCACTCTGCAAGCTCTCGGGACTCCCCGAGAGTTGCAGCATCGCTCCGCTACGCGGCGGCACTCTACTTTCGCGAATATTTCGCGGCTTTCCGCGGGGTTCCCGCATCGGTATTGCAGGCAGCCTCGTTTCTTATCACGAGGCAGTCGGTAGAAGAGAAAATCCTTCGCGAAAACCCGAGATATCGTATCGAGGCCTGCAAAGCAGCTCGTGATGTGTCTGTATTATCACTTCGTTGAGCGAATATCTCGAAGAGCCAGAACGCGGGAACAGGCTTGATGTCGCGTTCGAAAGATGGAAGCCCCGGTGAGATATCGCGTTATCCAATACATCGGAATAATAACAATTATCCTTTTTTTTTAAATCCCGACCCGGCAAAAGTAATTTGCCATTCATTCGTTTTTGAACTTGGAGTTAACGAGATATGAATATTTTTACCAAATTATTATCATCGGAATAATCGGTATTCAATTATCCTTTTTTTTTCATCCTGACCCGGCAAAATTCATTTGCCATTCATTCGTTTTTGACCTTGGAGTTAACGAGTCATGAATATTTTTGCCAAATTATTATTATTCATTTTTCATCTCGCACAGGATGCTCAAAAATATTTTTACCGACAAGAGAGGCTTGAGAGTAATTATTTCGCCACAATAAATGAAATACATTTGTATTAATTTTTGCACTTAACCCTGTGATCTATTTAACCTGGGTCACTAGTGACCCAACAGCACTGTGTATTTCAACGTGATGATAGAATATAGTGTCGATCAGCGGGTTAACCCTAGTCACTTACATAGGGGTTCAGTTACCTCCAACATTTTTCAGTGAAGAACTCCCTTTTTTCTTAGTTCTTCGCTTTGAATTTTTTTTACAAGGCTTGAATTGAATTTGGTCTCAAATAAACAAATAAAACTCATCGTTAAGATATTAAACTTCCTCCCAGAATTTCTTTCATACCCCAAACTTTGAACAGAATCAGCGTGACAACTTTTCAAAGTTGGCTGGGGTCTGAGTTACCCCGTGTAAGTAATGTGCAAGTTTTCATAACTTTTCATAAGTTTAAGTATGACTAGGGTTAATATAATTTACCTTGTTTCTAACTCGTATATTTTCTCTCATTACAGGTAAGTTTCATTCTCAAGTTACTCCAACTATCTGTCAAATGATTGGGCAGGACGTATATTTACTGTAACGTAAGTACATAGAATAATAAGTATTCCTATGCCGACACAACCTTGACGCACTTGCTACGAGAGCCACACCCATCGATTGACTGTTAGCAAAACGTGAGAGGGTGCCTTGACCCCTCCGGGGGGGTCAAGGGGGGTTGACGATCGAGGTCTAAAAATATCTGGATCGTTCGCTTTAACGCCCCCTGCCCCCGGGAAGGATATGGTGAGGGGATGAATGTGCGAGGGTTGGGGCTGGAAATGTACTTAATCGGGAATCGACGACCAGCATCACATGGTAAATTGCACCCCCGCCACAGCTTATCGCTTTGTCGATTCGTCAATAAGCTGCAATTAGCTCACGAACCCACGTCAATGCTTTTATTTTATGGTTGCACGGACTCTTGCATGACACCCCGGAGAATTCCGGATGATATCAAGTAAACGGTGAGCCATGCAAATATAGAGAGAAAAAATCTAATTCTAATCTGTACACGTGAAAAGCTCGGCAGACTGTGGAGAAATGACGTCAAGCTCGCAAGCTGTTCGTCGATTCTCCCAATCTCGCCAGAGGGTTTTTTTTTCTCCTTTTTTTTTAAAGATGCCTCTTTATCTCTCCAATCGAGTTATGATAATTCAAATATCAATGATAAATCCGTTTTAATTTGTATCCAGCAAAAATTAGGCAATTTTACGGGGGGAGAAAAAAAGAAAAAAACGTGAAATGATCGACGTTCGAGATAATATTAGTCCGAATGAGTGATGCCTCGACAGGGTCTCTTAATTTTCTCAGTGCGATGAGGCTGATAAACGTACAATAAAAAACGACGAGGGTTAAAAAATGCTTAATAGGAGGGGAAATGGAAATTAGACTTACCAGTTGTGCAAACTTTTGACATTTTTTTTTTTATTTCAAATTATTATCCTCTATCATCTGGTGCGATTATAAACCTCCCCTAGTGTATATCGTGAAAACGCGTGGGTATTCCTCGACGCTTGCGCAAAAACGTCTCTCATATATGGTCGTTTTTCTCCCCACCATTCATGGATCAGCCCTATGGTCGCTTGTATTACTCCTGGTGAGCTCCCCCAACAGTATCTCGTCGCACGTTGTTCATTTCGAGGCTCGTACGATAACATGTCACCGGTGAAAGAAAATGATCAAAATAACAAGTTTAACATCAAGAATAAAAAGATTTTAAGATCGTGTGTCGTTGGTCCAAATTCAGGGATTGTGACAACCCCTCAAACAATTGCCAAGGTCGTGGTACGGTCCAGTTTAGTCAGGAATGTCGATCCTGTCCAAGTTTGTGAGGTGACCATCGTCATCGATGAGCCCCTGACCGAGAACTTTGCGCCTGATAAATCCGCTTCCCGGAGCAAAGGTGTGTTAATCGCCCTCAATGATTCTTATGTAAAAACAACCCATCAATTACGACAATTTATTCGTTCCATTTTTTGCCACAATATGGAAAAGACCAAAATGTTTTTAGGCTCATTTCTTCATCTCTTAGCTCAATGATCAAAAGCAAAAGTACTCTGTATGATCCTCAAAAGCTTATGATTACTCGTGACTCCCATCGATCCATTTCAGTCAATTTTACATCTTAAATGATCTATTCCATCAATTTTATTGCCCATTTTTTTCGACGCTATTGAAGAGTCATCCGGGTCAGCCAATTATCATTATTGACTATTTTATCGCGGATGTTGTCATGTGCCTCACATATTCATGACGCGCAAATTCGTGATGAAAATCAGTGTCAAGAAATCTCTGAAGGATTTAATGATCTTTCCCGTTTTTGTCACCGGATAAGATATTTAACCCTCTTGATGTGAAAATCATTCTCGACTGCCAAACTCCGAGAAAATTCTTCCTCGATAAATTTATCCGGAACCGGAAAGCCCTTTTTCAAACGATCGTCCATCCTCGGGGATGGACGGTGACAAAAATTACGACCGAAATGACTCTTTCTTGATTGCTCCACACTGGACTCAACGAGGGTTGTGGAACAACGGGGGGTTTTCTTCGTGGCCTCTGATTCTCATCTCCGTTTGTTAGAACCCTTGTGCTTGCTGGGAGTGGAGAGCCACGGCGTGGTAATTTACTGGTGTAGCGGTTTTCCGAGATCCTTAGGGGACAATTTGACAAACGAATGACCGGTCATCATGCACACGAACCGTGAAATAAAAGTACGCAGAGAGTCCAAGAGAGAGAGAGAGAGGGAGAAAACCCTCTTCCAGGCCCGTTAGTTTACCTGACTTTTGAGCTTACCTAAAATAATCAAGTATCCCCGACACTTTTACCGATCATTAAGAGCCTCATTTGCTTCATCATCGAATCGATTGAATGTTGCTAACAAATTATTTGAAATAACAATTTGCCTTTTTCTTCAATATTTAAGGCTAATTATGCCTCAGTAAGGTTAATTACGCGTCAGATCTCTATAAAAAGGAGGCTTGGGGATGATTATTTATATATGATATCCGGGATATCCGGGCCATATCCTGTAGAACGCAAAAAAGATGGTGGTGGAACTGGGGGGGTGGGAGAGGTGGAAAGGGTTTGACACCGAAACGTATCGATTTTCATCCAGGGTCTCCTCACGTGCTCGCTGACATTGACATTGCCCGTGAACACGAAGAGGCATTGGCCAAGCCTCCTCCACCATTTAGAGGACTCCTGGACGGTATTAACAGTGGAAATGGGTTGAAAATTTCAATTCAGCGCCATCTCACTGCGAATTCACCTATCGCGAATCTCACAAACATGTGTATGTAGACACAAACGCTATATAAATGCTATCATAACCCGATATTTTTGCGTTTATGAGCTTGCGTATGTTGAACGTCGCAGACCCCATGCGAGGAAGAGGATTGACTATGAAGTTCATCATTTCACCACCGGATGACGCCCATGTCAATCGCAAAATCCCGCGCTTGTGGCGCTCTTGTTTTATTAAATGGCGCGCGCGCCCGTTTTTTGCGAGGGATTTTCAAATCCTCGAGAGGCGCTTGGCAGACGGCGTCGCGACGTCGCGAGATAGAGACGATCCCGTTATGCAGTTCTATCGGAAGAAAAGGACGGCATGCGCGCGAATTCCTGTCCGCCATTGTTGCAATAAACTCGCGTTCATACTGAGAAGGGGATGCTGTGACAATACGTATATAGATATATATATATGTGCAGATTTTATTATACTATGTATAGAGCTCCTGTACTTGGCGTTGAATCCTTGCGGTACCTCCAGCATCCCTCATCTCTCTCTCTCTCTCTCTCTCTCCAATTCCCGTCCATCTCCTTGCTTCTCCCGAACGATCTGTAAATCTCACGAGAGAACGGGGCATGGATTTTTTGGTCGATTTATGACGACGTTTTACGAGCCACCGAAGATCCTCTCTGGATCGCCAAGTGGCGCAAAAACGAAGGAAAATAAAGTGCGCGATAAAGTCGAGTCTTGTGGTTTAGGTTAGATTGAGTTACGCGGATGTCTATATAGAAAATGGACTACTCGATATATTCTATATATATATAAACCGCGGACTTTGTAATGTATATATATATATATATATATATAGATACGAAGAAACGTCTAAACGCTTCCTCGTTGGATTTTCTCTCGTTCTTTCGTCCCGCAAAGAAATATGGAAAGCGGAAGGTCCATTCTGAAGGATGATCCGTTTAAAATAACAGACTCGAATAAGTTTATCACTGACTCTTTATTACCGCAACGACCGTTATCGGCAGTTTGCGTAAACTCGAAAAGCAGATATTCGTAATCGCATTCATTCGATTTTTAAACAACATTTTGTCGCTGTTGTAAATAAGAAAATCTTTTTACGTAATTTGCAAACTTTAGATATTTCCACCACTACTAATTATGCGATGAATAATATTACATCATCCCAATGTGTTGTTTACTCGAGGAAAAATTTCGCCCACATAAAGCATACTGAATATGATTTAAAAAAAAAAATAGACAAGAACGTATAAGAGTTAAGGTAGTAACGTCGAGGGGAAATACAGAGTAGAGAAAAAAATAAAATAAACAAGCGCGGCTCTGGTGATGGTCGATGGGACCACGAGTTGTTTTCGTCGTTTGGTTTTCTCGGGGCTAATGTGCTGATGGCCTACATTTTTAACGGCACACGACGACGACGACGAGAGCCCTCGTTGAGAAATGCGCGTGTATTCTCTCGCGATCCATGAGCCCGAAAAGCAACGCTTCGCTTTTTATAATGCTGTTGCTCGAATATTGCGCAATACGTGGGTTAAACAAGCAAGCGAGAGCCTCGACACGGGACTCTATTATACACAAAGAGAAGCGAGAGAGGAGAAGAGAAACGGAGAACTGTATGGGCTTTATTCTTGTGTGTTTGAGTGTTACGCAAACTATTTACAACTCGATTGAACCAGGATCTTTGTGAAATGTATGTCTATACTATGTGGTTGGTGTCCTGTTGCGCCATTTTCTTGCGGCTATGACCAATACACGGACATATATATATATATTGTTATTTGCGTATATTTTTGGTAAATTAAAAACACGCACACATTGCGCCTAATAAGCGCACGTGTCTGACCCCGATATACGACGTAATATCGCAAATTGCTGCGTAATTGTTATTCTTTGATTTATATTTCATTTTGGTTGGTAAACAAAACGATTTACCAGTCCGTGAAATTTAGATCACTCAACACAGTCCAATTGGGCGTTTAATCATTTCGATAAATCTACTCAAATTTTTCGTTTATTTTTAAATAATTAAAAATTTCAATGAAGAAATAAATTCAATTTGGATTTAAAAAATTGCTTTTGAATGGTAGAAATTTTTTACGCATTAAAGAAAAATTCGTTTGGTTGGTTTTGGTCTAATTAAATTGTAGCTTTTTAATTAAATTTTATTTCACCCGGTATTTCCATTTTAATTATTTCACAATGAAGGGTATGGGGGTGAAGGTAAATGAACATTTTTTCGTTCAGCGCTGCGCATTTCGGTGGATGAAAAAAAAAATTATCTTCAGGGAACAACGATCTCGTGTTCTACTTGACGCGATACGTCAAACGTCGAGGTTGTTTTTGACGCGGAGACGCGTAAACGCAGATCGAGTCGCCTATTTTCGGCGAGTAGAGAGAGAGAGAGAGAGAGATGAAGGCTAAAAAAAAACGAACAGAAAGATGATTCGACATGACGCATTTGCGGTGCAAAACAATTTTTTTTTTTTTTTTCAACCATCAACTCGTCAGATGGACAAGAGATATAATGAAGAAATGAGATAATAAAATATTCGCGATCGCTTCATTGATTAATTTTCGTAATAGAAGAAATTGTCGTTTTTTTTCGTCTCTTGAAATTATTCCAGCCAAAAGTCTCGACTTGTTATTTTTCCCCTTTCGCTCCATGACCAAATTTAACAGCGCGAGACCCTGAGACTCATTCAAAGAGGAGATCACGGGTCTACGCCCGCTATCGGGGTCTTTACCGTTCTCCTTCTTCTTTGCCTTTCATTTTTTTTTTTTGTTTTTTTTTCAATTCTTTGCCTCCTTCTCTCTCGTCCGTCAGATAATAAAGCGAAGCAATATTGTGCACCTGCGATAAACCGTTACATCTTCCTTTCCCCCCCTCTTTTTTTACTTATACGTCTCTCGATCTACTGCGGAAAACGATTTTTTTTTTTTTTATCAATGAAATGAGAATTCTGACAGAATAAAAAATAT